>JADDOH010001429.1:0-184568 GCA_016648135.1 Agrypnia vestita
ATTTATACATTTTGGACACCCCTAGACCAACCCCCGAAATGTGCGTCTATGTTCACAGTAATTCGTGTTATCGTTCGGTGTAGCAGATATTTTAGTTCGTAACTAGTTATAACTCAAACAAAGTAATATTTTATTTAAAGATAAATTATAAAACAGCAGCCCAATAGCGACTTAAGACATTTTCTTCTTGAATCGGCGGTTGTGTGACACAACCTACAGCAAATAGAACCTCCTAAGGCTCTTACGTTACACGACGACGACAACCTTTCTACGTACAAACCGCTCGGCGTCTAACGTTATAAGATTCAACAGGCGCAGTGAACCGTGCCAGAATCAGACAGCCAAGCGACATTTTTCAGTTTGAAAATGGTTTGCAGCATCAAATTGTCTCCTCTGAATGGGTCGCGACCTCGTATTGAAGCGCTTGCCTTTCACACGTGATTTCGCATAAAATTTTAGTACCCAGGTGTTTAGAAAATATTTTTCACGACATAAAAGCGTCGTGTCGTTTGAAGGTCGCGTGTAACACGATATTCATTTGACCTTATTGTATAGAAATCAGTAGAATTTTTTTCGTTATGAAATTCGCTGTGAAATTTAATCTTGATGTATATTTTAAATACAATCCAAAATGCGTATTAAAAATATATTTTGCTTCATGTATATTTATTAAATAAAATAATTTACTCGTATTTCATCATTGATTTACTACCCGGCTTCGCCCGGGATTTGGGTTTATATTAATTAAATATTATCGGCATATATACTATCACGGGAGGCAATGAAACACTTAAAATTATTTTAAGTGTTTCATTTATCTTTTTAAATTCGACAACTTTTCTATTAAAACCTTTCATATATTTCTTACCGCTAAGGCTAAGGTAAGAAATGAATTCACTCGATCGTTTTTTTGTCGACTTACCTTGCAAAATTGGTCTTCGTGATAAACTCTTTTATTTTAACGACGTAATATATATATATATTATGTCCACTCAGAAAGTCCATTCTAAATATTGGTGAAAAAATTTTTGAAATCGGATGACCAGTTTCGGAGATAACCTCCTACATCTAAACTTACAAACTTTACCAGTTTATAATATTAGTATAGATAACACCAGATGGCACCGTTAAAGAATTTATTGTTGCTTCACACAAACAGAATTTTGACTTTGCAATCAAGATTGTCTAAAGAAGCTTTGGTTATTGTCGCGAAATTTGGAATTTTGTCTTACACTTAAATTTATTTGTGCGATATTTTTTATTGTTAATTATTTTTTCCTGTGAGGTTGCAGAGATGACACGCTTAAAATACTTTCAAAGTTCGAACTGAGAGGAATTTCGCGCAAGCATGAAAACTTCTGAACTGAAATTTACTCCGCAGATCTTGTGTTCTCAGTTCACGAGAAATTAATTAAAACTATATTATTTCCTTTCGGAAACTTCGTACCCTGCCTGCAAAAGTTAAAATTGGCAACGAAAGAATGTAAGACACGGGAAACATTATGTAAGAGGGGGATGCAATGTCGAGATGAGCGCTGCGTGCGGTGTAGAGCGGTGAAACCGGTTTTTAAATTAACGTTTGCATTAATTTGTTTTTTTAAACTTATTTATTACTAGCTGTCGTTCGTTGGTAAACAAAGGTTCGATTCAAATGGTATAGATTTGCATCTAAAATATATAAGCGGAGGGGAAGGGTTAAAAGAATAGGGGGGAAATGTCGCATATGTTACCCGCCGGATCCTAAATAATAATTTTCCAAATTTTGAGTCCGATCGGTCGAAAGGTACAGATTTATCTAAAAAATTATCAGGGAAGGGAAGGGTTAAAATAATAGGGAAGAAATGTCACACATATTTCCCGCAGAGTGTTGTGAAAAAAAAGTGTTGTGCCAGAGACCTTAATTAACCTGTGCAAATTTTCAAGGTGCTTTTTATATTCCTACCGTTTGTGTACTCATTATGTTGAATTTTTCACAAATTATAATTTATGAAAAATTCTCATTTATTACGATACAACTTTATTTTTAATTTCCACGATTTATCACTTGCCCACTAATATTGGATCGTTTCAGCTTCAATAATATGAAATAAAGCATGAATTTTGGTGAATTCATATCTACCTAAAACAGGTGCAATATAAAATATTTATCGCAACACGTGCTTAATGTAAAAAACTAACCCATAAAAACGAAGTTTTTATTATACTCCCTTTCTCATTTACTAGTGGAAACTGGTTTGGCGCTTAACCTACGCGTTGGGCTTCGGTCGGGCGACGCTACGAAAGGGAGTAATAAATAATTTCAAAAATCCAAATTTATACTATAATCAGGTTCCGTGTATACCAGTCGGAACCTCCATACAACTTACTGGGTTATATGAAAAAACCATTAAAAATTTGAAAAATCCAAAATTATACTATAATTTTAATAATAAAAGCAAATACGTATATTATTGGCTGAAAATTTGCCTATTAAAAAGTAACCAAAAAGAAAATCACACACAAGAGATATTCCGCGACAGAAATGAAAATTTCCCCGATACATGTTTTTAGGAGACAGCAAAAAATTTAATGCAATAAACCATTTGTTATTAAAAATCCTTTAAAAAAAAGGGAAATTTTTATTTTTCTTATTGTCTCCAATTTTATAAAGAACTATTTTTTCTTAAATCAGATACGCTACATTGTAGATATTTCATTTTTAAATATATACGTTACTCTTTTTGTCTCGGACAAACTTGCACCGGTGTTAAGTGTTTTTTTTTTCCTTTTTCAAAAAATTTACAATAAAATAATCTTCTTCAAAAAGAGCAATTTTGATGCCTAAACTTCGATTTTTCATTATTAATTTGTTAGTTTACATTGTATTCTGTCGAATGGACCATTGGCCCTGAAAGATGTTGATAATTTCAATACATAAGTGGTGAAAACAAAGTATATTTTTATTAATTATATTATATATATTAGGTCCTTACATATGAAATTGGCGTTTAGTATGGGAGGAACATAAAGGCGATTTTTTTTTATTATAATATATTTATTTAATCAAAGTATGTACCATTGCTATCTATGCACTTTTGCCATCTCATAGGTAGTTCATTAATCCCCTTTACTAAAAAAACCATTCGGACGGGAATCAATAAAATCTTTGAAGGCGGTTTGGACTGCCCCATCGGAGTTGAATTTTTTCCTGTGCAAGAAGTTATCCAAATTTCGAAAAAAATGGTAGTCTGTTGGGGCAAGGTCCGGAGAGTACGGTGGATGTCTTAGACATTCCAATTGAAGCTCCTCTAATTTGGTAGCCGTCTGTTGTGCAGTGTGTGGTCTAGCGTTATCATGAAGCAGCAGTGGCCTAGAGCGTTTAACCAGCCTCGGTTTTTTAGCAGCTAGCTTTTTCCATCATGGTTTGCAGTTGCTGACAATAGACATCTGCCGTAATCGTCTGGCCAGATTTAAGAAAGCTGTAGTGAACGACACCAGCACTAGTCCACCAAACGCTCACAAGTAACTTTTTTGGAGTCAATTTTCGCTTGGGGCATGGTTTTGCGCCTTATTTGGGTGATGTATTTTATTTAAATTTTATTATTGGCATTATATTGTATTGTTATTTTTGAAATAAAGATTAATATGCGCGGGACAATGAAGGTTTTGTGCGACCGACTCGCTCGGTTTTCATCTCTGCGTGTTGTATTGATGAAGGCCGAGCGAGGAGGTCGCTTTAGCATAAAATAATGCCAACCAGGCGGCGAAAGTGCTGGGCCGATATGGACGCTTTTACGCATAGAACGGCTCAGGGTATGTGGTGGGTCCCCTTCATTGGGGCATGGTTTGGCTGGTTCGGCAGGGTTCAGCCATTGCGATGAGTGCTTCCGATTATCGTACAGGATCCACTTTTCATCACAGGTAATGATTCGATTTAAAATCCCTTCATTATTGTGCCGGTTGAGTAATGCAACGCAGCAGTCAACGCGCGTTTGTTGATTTGCTTCACTCAATTCGTGAGGTACCCACCTTTCAAGCTTTTTCACCTTACCAATTTGCTTCAAGTGGATTAAAACAGTTTTATCACTAACACCGCAGCCTGCAACTAACTCGGATGTGGTTTGCGATGGATCCGCTTCCACAATAGCCTTCAATTCTTCATTATCAACTTTGGTCTCCGGCCGTCCACGGGGCTTGTTCTGCAGGTCGAAATTTCCAGAACGAAAACGTTGGAACCAAAAACGCACTGTGTTTTCTTTTGCGGCACCGTCGCCATACACATCATTAATCCTTCAAGCCGTTTCTGCAGCACTGGTGCCACGGTGGAACTCGTACTCGTAAATAACGCGATATTTCAAGTTTTTCATTTTGTAAACTTAGTGACGCAAAGAAAAAAACAATTGAGGGAAAAACAAATGAATTATAATTTTCAAAACACAAATACATGAGTAAATAGCTGTATAAATTCGGATTTGGAATTCCTAACCAAAGAGAAGATATTTGAGATCAAATTTGCCAGTACGGAAAAACGCCAATTTCATATGTAAGGACCTAATAATAAAATAATTATTTACATGTACCTTGATTAGCTAAGTGCCATTCAAAAAATTTTTAATCATCTCTTTGTAAGAATCACCCATTTTTTCTAAATTTCAGGCATTCAGGGTGGTGTCCTTAATAAACTTTTCAATATAAAAACTGTAAAGCAGTGAATAAATCATCGAAAATTTATTGCACAATTGAAATGTTATGCGAAATGACCGTACTAATAATACCAGCTAATACTAATAAACTTTGGTAAATATAAAATATTTTAATCAAATTGCAATAAAGTTAAATTCTTCGTCTCTTTGTTTCAGGAGAGAATCCCGCCGCTATGCAGAGCTCGGCAGATTGGAAGAAAATTTCATTATCCTGCAACATCTACAGCTTTCTTGCGTTCATCACGGGTCTCTCTTTGCTAACCCATCTTTGGAGTTGACCCTAAAGCTTCACAAGAAATTCTAACTGAAAGTGATGAAAGTGATTCAAAATGAATGAAAGACTAAAAATAGATCACACACCTGTGTTAAGTTAAGCTTTCTCTTAAATAAAATAAGAAGATGAAAATCTCTCTGTGAATTTTCGTAAAAAATAAATGTACGATTTTTATTACATTGAATAAATTTTAAACATTAGTGTAAATAATATATTTATGTACAGAAAATTTAACTTGTTGTGTAATTAGTAGTGATCAATATGATTGTCGATTTAATATTCATTCGCATTGGCATAGTAATCAAATTCTATTTGTTTTTAATTGAAAATGAGAATTTTCGTTTATTATTATTATTGTAAAGATTAATCATGGAGATCATTAAAGTGGATGGAAAACAAAGATTTTATCTTTACTTTAATTGAATTATATTTTATATTTAATAAGTTACTCGAGTTTTGAGAGGTGAAGTATTAAAATATGTAATATTCTCAATATTCCCATATCGGCCACCTTTACACCAATTACTTCGACTTCTTTTATAAGTACCTTATTAATTGATTCTAAATTTTTTGACCTGATCCATGTAAAACAAAATCTATATTTGAATATAGTCAGTTAGTAACTCCCCTCGAAACTCGAGTTGTAAAATATAAAATATAATGGAACTCATGTAGAATATTTTCCAATTACTTTATTTGTCATTTTTCATTTTAATTCATCATTGTATAATAACAAAATATTCCTCTTAATATTTTCTTATTTGTTAACAAGAAAAATATATAGCACCATTACATTTTTCAGGTGTCAAATATTTCAATAAACTTTTCCCTTCTGTGAAAAATGAAGTAAATAATATAAAAAAAGCAAATGAAAAAAAGTTGTTAATTATGTACAAAAGCATGTTATAAATGTCATTTTCTTTTATTTTTATTTGCTTTATTATGTTTTTAATAAACTGTTAAAATATAACAACAGAAATCTGCCTTCTAAAAATGAGCACTGTTCAGTATTTGCATTTCTAGGCTTATTAATTTTCGCGAACACGAATCTGGCATTTACGTCACGACCCCCCCTCATTTTTTCCATCCTACCTTATCCACACAGTCAATATCTATCTATCGAGTGTAAAGTGTCATTCTCTGTCGTGTCCTGAGAGCAATACTTATTGAATTGATGCTCGAAATGACCTTGCGAAAGAATTGTCGTACTTTTACAACAGCTTGTTCATAAATCTGGGAAGTGATTGATCGAGCATCGCAGCGAAACTAACCTGGAGGAGGAACATTCTTTTAATGGCGGTAAGCGGCTATTTCGTTTTTCTTCTTTTATCCCCCAAAATACAGTCCAACGTCAATCCATACTTATCCACATCCCCGTCCCGTTGCCCTTCCATAACCACTTAATTTTCATTTCTCGGAGACAAACACTGAAGTGTTTTTTTGTAACTAAGTTGACAATATTTTGTTTTGTATCATAATTATTTAACTTCATTTTTTCTGACTTTTTATATGTTTCCTTAGCTGTTACATTTGTTATCCTGGATTAATTGTTGCACTACGTGATTTTTATTGAAGTTTAATATTTTGTTCTCTTATTCTTTGTCAGTATACGTTGCGTTGTATTGCAATGTTTTTTTTATGATTATGTTTTAATTGGCATATATGTGATTCAAATATTATTTTAAAAAAAGGTTCTAATATTAATAATACTGTTCTCTTAATTGCTGTTCTTGATTGATTTTTTAGTTTTTTTTTTAAATGTTATGTTTGTAATTACTCACTTACTTATTTACTTGCCATCACGCCGTTCTCCGTGGGGGTAAGCTGAGGATAGAGCACCACACTCTTTTGTCCTGACATACAACTCTCGCCTCATCCACATTTATACATCTTCGCATGCAAGCTCGACGGTTGTTGAGGCTTCTAACAGGCTTCTTACGTTACGATTATACTGGTGATGTAAATACCCCTTCTACATTAACACACTTTATATTTAGACGGCATACAAGAAATCTACTTTATGTAAATATTATGCGTATAAAAAAGGTTATTTATTCAAATAAATATAAATTAAGAATCAAAAAATTATTTACCGAAATTGTATTAAATGTTAACGATAATAATATCAATTACACGATAAATTTAAATGTATTATCAATAAAAATGTATCACATATTTTTCATGATCCAAAATTTATCCTTTTGATTATAGATATTTATGTTTGTTTTAGAGAATTACTCAACATTGCTTCCATTCCCTCTATTATAACTAAATTTTACAGTAGAGGAAATGGAAGCAATTTTTAGATTCACAAATTCAAAAGCAGTAACAAAGCATTTGTAAAACCTATAATTCAAAGTCAAATTTATAATTGAATTATCCAAAAAGGGAAGTTATCTACGCAACTCCTATTTCTTCTCCTGTGTCATCTGGATATCAATTTAAAGCACCTCAATATACTGGAATGCCTTCAAAATTTCTCTTTTCTCAAAAAATCTTTTCGTTTCATCTTCAACCTTATAAATTGTATCACATCTCATCTTTTCGCATTTTTTTCCATTGGCCTACCATCCAACAAGGCATTTACGTTTATATCTACTTTATAATACCCTTTTTATCATCATTCACCTTCATACATGAAATCCAAACCAACTTTCTAACTAATCAGGACCTTCCACTCCATTCAGCTGACAATACTTCACTATCCCCTGCTCCTTCATCCCTACTCCCTCCCCCTAATCCCTACTCATAATAATGAAATCTTCTGCATTCAGCTAGGTTATGGAATCAACTACTCATAGACATTGCATCATCAGAGACCATCAATATAGTCTAAAGCAGACTAAAGCAATTTTACCTTTCCCAAAACCTTTTTTAACCCTACCTAGTCCGCATCCATCTCCTACTCGATTCGTTATCATGGAGCTAGTTTCATTATTGAATTGGAAAAATTGAATTGAATTGAAATTATGTACTTACCGGAGTATCATTATGTACCGGAAATCTATTTCATTAAATTGTGCGGTTGGTTGGAAGAAATCACCAACAGCCGTTGTAATAATATGTATGCAAAAAATTAATAAATAAATTACAAAATTTTAGTTATTTTAGCATATAATTCACTTACTGAGATTTTTAGTTTACCGTTTTCGAGACATACCCCGCTCTTCGTCAGGACAACCACTATGTAAATAACAATACACACCACAACTATAGCACTATTCATACATTAATATTTCCGTATGTGTGTTAATCTGATCGACGGCTAACATGCACTAAGATGCCAACCAAAAGAGGTCAAGAATCCGAGGGGTTGAGAGAGTAAGAGGTGATGGGCACTCAAGGGAATGTTGACAAGTATTTTGTTTAATTCAATAATGTTGAATCAAAGAGATGCCTTTAAGGAAAGTTCATTTGATTATTAATTAAAGGAATATTGTTTTTTATGGCTTAAGGAATAAAAAATACTGTTCGGGTAAAAATCCTTTAGTCTCTGGTCGGGGACTTAATAAAAAAACTATCTATGAGCGCGAGGTTCTCTTTGTGTTACGGTTGCTGCAAACCATAGATTGTTTTGACATCTAGGAACCAACAGTTGATTTGGTCGCGGCAGATAAAAAGTGTCAAATATAATTTCATCGTACTAAACATTTGGTCAACGGATTTTGTAGCTGGAGTAGAACATTGGACGGAGAACGACGCCGAAAGTTGTCTGCAAACATCTATCTGGTAAGTGGCATCTATCATATCTAGAGAATTTCGAGCTCAATTTTTTTCTATAGAGAACCCGAACTAGAGTAAAAGAAATTTAGGAAATTGCTCTAATAAATACCATATTATTAAGCTTTAACTCTTTATTACTCCCTTTCTTTTAACTCGTAGCCTCTGCTTGTCTACTTGTCGTCATGTCTGCTTGTCGGACGAAAAAACTTTGGATCGATTTTTAACCCTTTTCCCGTGATCCAATCGAGCTGAAACTTTGCAGGCAGATTCGTGGCGACGATCAAGAAGATCTGGCAAATTTTCGTTAAACAAATTAATAAATTTTTGGATTTTTCAAATTTTAAATGGTTTTTTCATACAAATTAATAAGTTTTATGAAAATATTTCAACTCGTCTGGTAGACGCGAAACCTGATTATATTATAATTTTGGAAATTTTTCATTACTCCTTTTCGTAGCGTCGCCCGACCGAAGCCCACCGCGTAGGTTAAGCGCCAAACCAGTTTCCACTAGTAAATGAGACTGGGAATATAATAAAAACTTGGTTTTTATGGGTTACTTTGTAATTACCTTGTATTTCATATTTTTGTTCCAAATTAATTATTTAATTAAGTATATATAATTTAATTTAAACCCCTATTTCTCTATCAAAATTATGATTAGCTCAATTATTAAGGCATCCAATTTGTTATTTAATACTTATGTTAAAACTAACATTTCTTTAAAATGGCTGACAACAAATGCGTTAAATATCAAATATATTATTAATAATATTATTACATGTGTACGCGAGTAAAAGATGTACCTACCATGCAATGCAAGCTATAATAGTCAACATTCTCTGCATTGCGAAAAGATTCTTCTAAGATCAGGGTGAGAAAATTCACAAGATACCAAGGTGACACGAAAAATGCGCAGTGTCCCGAGAATCCGTTTGAGAGTCCGCACGTGTACGTTTCGCTGCAGGTCCCACGTGCAAGGATTCTACCATAAACTAAAGTGCATTATTTCCACCCTGCATATTATATCAAGAAGGCTCTCGCGCACCCTCGTCAATTAAACTTGCTTTATTGCTGTGAAGGGAGCAGATGGCTCAGGGATATTCTGCACGCCGGATTATTAACGGCTGCAGATGGTGGTGATGTTTACAGGATACAAGCGCGAAACGTAATAAGGGATGATTGCTTTGTTTTTTACACATACGTAAATTTCGTAATGTTTTTATTTATTTTTTAACAATGCTTCGTACAAGTTTTACAATACTCTACACTGCTTCAATGATAATCATGCTCTAATTCCAGCATAAAAATAACATTTTAATAATTCAATTTTTTTTTGGATTAAACATACGGTGACCGTATTCCTCCGTCCTAGATTTCTCGAATTTTCCCCTTTATATACGCACATTCGACCGACTTCTAGAGATTTCCAAAATCTTGTTAAATGATTCAAAAATCCTTTATTGTATGCAATTCCTTTGGTTCTATGTTCTTGACAATACATCAGGTAACCTGAAAGATTAAATTAGATTTGTGTTTATGAATCATAATTTCAATTTAATCCAAAACTTGAGTCATATATACTCATATATTTTGTATTTTGTCTTACGATTTATAACAGTTTATTATAAAATTATTGATATAATGTATAACATAATTTAAAAAAATTAAAATAATGTTGCCAACGTATTGCATCTCTATACTGGCTCGATGATGATGAAGGCTAGTATTTGCGCACACGCGTATGACGCCTTAAATTGTATTTATCATCAAATTATAAATTTTCCGATCAAAAAAATATTCGAGATGATACTAGTAGAAGTACGTTAATTTAAAAATCATAAATTTTGTGTTACTATATTTTAAAGTACATATTTATTTATATATCATGTCTGTTATCCAATTTTACTTCACATATTTATAAATACATAACTCATAACAATATTTAAAAAATATCTATGTACCTTTAATTAAAATAACCTTCATTAATTGCAAAATCATGTTTGTATTTCATATGATAATTTGCTTTGTATGTAAATGAATTTTATAAATTGTTTTATTTTAATAATACTAGAAATTAACCATTATATATACCATTTATTCTAAAGCTAGTGACTGTTTGACCTTTTATTTTAGCCATAAAAATTGTATGTACTCTACTTTATGAATTTGTGAATTCTTTCTATTGTGTTTGTACTTTTCTTATATATTTTGCGGAAGGTATGAAAATCGGAATAAAATCCCCATAAAAAGAAATTAATGGGACTTTGCAATAGAAACAATGGCGTCTGATTTGTGAAGAGTAATATTAGTTTTTTTTTAAATATTAATGCTAAATTTTTATTTTTCTTTATCATTATTAATAATATTTTTTTGTAATTATGTGATGTTTTGGAAACCTCTGGAGACCTTTTGGAGACATGATCATTAGAGTTGCTACCGTAAATTATTTTTTAATTATTTTAATTTTTTATTTATTCGAATTGAAGCTTACAATGCATGAAGATGTTTTATAAATACAATCTGTATTTTTTGTACAACAAATTTTTATACAAACAAATAAGACAACAATGAGTAGCTTGTTGGTCTTGTGGTTAGGAATCTCGCTGATCGAAAGGTCGCGGGTTCGATCCTCACTCCAGACCAGCAAGTTAGTCCTATTTTATATTTCCTATACTAAAAAAATACAAAATACAATACAGATTTCGATAAATACAATAATTTTAATACTTGCTTTATTAACGAACTGTATGGCAAGATAGTATCAAGGGTAAATATGTATCTTAGAAGTACTGAATTGAAGAATTTGTTTGCATACATTATGTACCTATACATGAAGTTATAATAAACTTTTTTTTAATTTTATTTTTTTTGGATTTAGATTAAAAGTACTATTGAAAATGTACTACAATAATAATTTTCTAAATCACGAAAACATTGATACAATATCCAAAAGGGTTCCATTTTTTTCCTTATGTTGGCTTTTAAAAACCTTTTTCGCTAATCCCTTATCCATCTGTGTGAAAGTAACACCTGCGTACAAAATGTAAAAACAACCTACCTACAAACATACTTATATTTAGCATGCTCCAGAAAGCTTGTACATACACGTTTATTTGTTTGGTATTTTTTTAAATAAAACCACGTTTTTATATGCATTTTTTTTGAATAACCACAAATGTATAACAGAAATATAATATAATGTATATTAATGAAACACATTATTATTTTGAAGTTGCAATTTCAGAACGAAGTTCTGTGAATTTTTTGTTCTGAAATTACAACTTCACAATAATAATGTGTTTTCTTTATTATAATATATATATATATATATATATATTGTGTTTCAAATGTTTCAAATGTTTCAAAAAATAAAAAAAATTAATTTCTGGCGTCCTCTAGCGGTAAAATGGGATAAAAATATTAATCAATTAAAAAGAGACTACATATAAAATCAAAATTTTTTCGTTAACTTACCAAACTGGTGTGGCGAAATTGGATAACGCACCATCCCCGGGTAGAATGGAGGTCCTTTGGTTCGAATCCCGGTAGCTTTTAAATTTTCTTTTTTTTGATATTTCTATATTTTGATTAATTTGATTTTTCTATATGTCTGTTCTAATTGATTAATAAAAATTTGTTTAAAATAATGTACTATTTTAAAAATAATATGAGCGTTTAAATAATTAATTGAAAAATGTATTCAAAATTTTAATATTTGTCTTTTTTCATATGTATGTTATGTATTTTTTGCACATAATGTGGGGTATAAAAGCAAAGGCAGCAATTTCAAAAAAGAAATTAAGTCATCGAGGATTACCTATTTAAAATGTACTTGCTCCATTACTTGCTATTACTGCGCCAAATTTATTATGTTGTATATAACGAAAGATTTCTTTTCACATAATAAATTTATCAACTAAACAAATGATGCATAATTTTTTTAGTAAAAATTGTTTTATTTCAAATCTTATTTTCAAAGAATACCTATTACATTAAAAAATATATATTGTTGTTTTACTTTCATAGTTTTATTTTATATATTAGGTCTAGCATATCAATTGAAATATTTATTGAAATATCAAAATTTGTAAATAAAATGTGAATAAAAATACTTATATATAAAATACATGCATGCAGAGTGGAACCATATTTTTATGTGAGAGGTGTAGGGGTTATCACTTTTAGTATTTTACAAAAAAAATGTTTGTTTATAGCAAAGCATTGGCTATGGAACATTATTATTTGTTTAATATAGAAGTTCATTATTTGTTATTTAATTTCTATCCATATATTTTTTGCTCCACTCTGTACAAAATAAATAAACAAATTATGTCCTTAATCATTAGAATATATTTAAAATAATAAAAACATGTTTATTATAAAATATAATTACAATATGCTATGAACCTATAATAAATTATGTTTTGTTTGTAAAATAAAACATTAGAAATTTTATACTTTTTCATAATTTTTTGGTCGTTTGAAAAAAAATTTGTTTTCATTTTCTGTTTGAATTTACAACGTTAAATATTTATAAAGCCATATTTAAAATAATATACTATTTTTTATGAAATGTTTTTTTAATATTATGTTGAGTACAGTTAGCGGATATTTATTAAGTGTTTAAATATAACTGTACGATGTATAATACGATATTGTAATAATGTAGACAATTTATGAATTAATTACTGTGATTTTTTTCAATAAAATTATATATATACCATTCAAAATTTGTTTTGATCTTATTTTTAAAATAATGTTTTTTTAATGTAGATGCAATTAATGAAATATCTCTGAATTTTCATCAAATTTAATTATTTATTGCTTATTGTAAGCATGCTGTGAAAATAAAACAAGTAATTTTTTTGCGATTATGCTTATGGTAAGAGTCTTTAACATTTTTTTCAAAATATTCCGAATAACTAAATTTTGCATATCGATCATCTCAGTCTATCACTTTTTTAAATTTTCAAAGACTTACAGAATCACATTACTCAATCGAAAACAAACCAGAGTATGTATTTTGATTAAAATTTATCTACGACAAAGGTATGTACATACAAAATATTAAAGCTATGCGTTTGTATTTGTCCAAAACCTTTAATCTTCATTTGCCGACAAAAAGGACGTTTTTGACATGATCATTTTTTTCCATGTGCTATAGGGTTAACTAGTAGTCAGTGGCGTGAAAAAAAGACATTTCAAAAATATATTTTTTACTGTTGTATGTTTTTGATTTAAAACACAAGTTAAGTTATTTTCACCAAAATTTCAAATGAAAATATAAATTCTAGACCAAGCTATCAATCAGCTCGATTGTTGACCACTCTTACAAATAGTGCCTCGCGGCGACCATCAGTACTTCATTTTTTAATGAAATAAACTAACTGTTCGTACTCGGCGTTGCACGGGTTAAGGTAAAAGAATAGGAAGGAAATTTTGTATATGTTATCCGCCGGTCCTAAAGCATAAGTATGCAAAATTTGAATCAAATCAGACAAACGGTGTAGATTTGAATAGGGAACAGACAGACAGACATTGAGTTTTATAGGTATAGATAGTTTATTTTGAGCTTAAGCAAAGTTTTTTGTTTTCGAACAAATTTAGTAAAATGCCTTCGAAAACTTACTCATGTGTATTGAGAAAAAAAGCGATCGTTAACTGTTTTTAAAAAAAAAATGGTAATAAAAAAACCCTTAGATTAAACGCATGCCTTAAATATACTGTATAAATTTCATCTAAATCCGTCGAGTAGTTTTTGAAGTATTATCGCAGTCAACACGTCTTAAAATGTATCACTGTTATACTTACAACAACATTTTGAAACACTCTGGAATCAGGTCTCTCCTGACTCTGGAACGCTCCACAAGTCTCTCGAAACGACTATGCAGTTATGGGAACATCTCGAAAGAATTTACATATAAATACAAGGGCGTCACGGGACGCGGATTCAGCCTAAGTGACGTTAGAATAGTGTGTCAGCGATAGTAAATAAAGAAAGTACCTGCCAGCGAGCGAGAAGTTTTTCTACGTGCGAAAATTTAACAAAATATTCAAAAAAGTAATGCAGTAGAATCTGTTGCAAGTAGAGTTATTTAGTGTCAATTAATAATAAATAATTAATTTAATTTTCATTAAAAATTCATTCTGAAAATTTTCTTTGGTGGATGAATCCTTAATCGAAATTACATGGGATCTAATATCCCGAAATAACATGACATTTGAATAACGTTTTGAAATGTATTGAAATATTCCTAACGAGAATTGACGCGGTGTGTCTTGTTCCCGTTACTGAAAATTGCCAGCTTCAAGTATTTAGCATACACGCGCGTAAAATTTATAACGTCAATCAAGATCACAGCGCAACTTGTTCAATGTTAAAAGTTCCAACTCTAAATTGTGATGATTTACAACAGACAAGGAAACAAATGCTTCGCTCCAAGAATGAACAGGGGTAGATCTAGGATATTTGATAACCTATTTGTTTAATTAATTCCACAATTAACCATTAATTATAGCAAAATTAAAGCAAAGAGGTAGGCAGAGAGGGTAGATCGCCACACTTATCTGTTCTGGCACACCGCTATTGCTTCGTCCACTTTCATACATCTTCTCATGCACGCTTTTCGGTTGTCGCAGCTTCTAACATAGCGATCCTACAAATATTTGATTCACCTGGTCATAGCAGGCCTTCCGCGGACGCCCTCTATTTCTGTTTCCTTCAACACTCGCCTTACAAATTTTCTTTATCATCCTTTCTTCACTCATTCGTTCCACATGGCATACAATCTCAGCGATAATTTTTTTATTCTATATATTACGCTACAATCATTTTCCGTTCTTTTTTTGCCAATTCTAGGTTTCACCTCCATACATCAGAGTTGGCACCTGAACTCCATTATATTCCGCTAGTCTTAATTCCTTTGATAGATTTTTAATGGGTATAATTCAAAGCACTATTTACTTTGTTTCCTGCAGTCACTATCCTTTCGATTTCATTCACAGCCTTGTCTTCTCTGCTAAACATACATATCGTAACATATCTAAATACACAAACTCGTTTAATTGTTCTAAGCATTCATTGCTTACCACATTATATCACACTTAGTCACTCTACCGTATTTTACAGAGACTAATTATGTATAAAGGTATTTTAATAAAGAAAAGAAAAGTTTACAAAACTAAAGAGGAACTATTTTTAAAAACGCGAGTTTATTCGCAAAATTTCCAATTTTCAAACTTTATATAAATGTACGGGGGCGTGCGCGTAGAAGCATTATTTTGACAGAAAACAAAGCACAGAGAAAGCGAAACAGACAGCGAGCTTGAGTGAGGTACCTTAGTGTGGAATTTTCTAGTGCAAACCTGAGCGAAACAAATTATGTGCACCAGTACGCCAAAGACAAGTGGAATTTTCTCGAAATCATAATAGTGTGAGTTATAGAATATTGCTCTTAGTTAAGTTTTTTCCAGTGTCTGTTTATTTCATTAAAGAATAATTGAGCATTTCATTTCATCTCCCACCGACATGAACACGTGACGATATAAAATAAATGTTTGTTCAATATTTAGATTTTGGAAGCGGCGAGGCTACAATTACGCGGGTACAAAGTAATTACAATGGGAAAAAGTTTAAGAGAGGGCTGTTTACAAATTTTATTTGATTATTTATTTATAATACATATTTAATTTTCTATTAATAATTTTCCTAATTTCTAATATTTCTAGATTATCCAAATAAAAACCCATAGTATTTTTTTGTAAAATTTTGAAACCGTTATTTATATCGAAAGATTGATTGCATTCTATTATATGGTTTGAAAATTCCGAATTATTATTATTAATGAGACATCTCAAATGCTCGCTGACTCCAGAGTCCTGAAGAAGGGAGCATCGCTCCCGCAACATGTTGAATTTGGTAGTGTGGTTAAAACAATGTTTTCATTATTTTATTCATAAAATTATTATCAACTCGAGAACTATTTCAATAAAAAATTGTACGCAAAAGGAAATAAAATTAATCTGGCAAATATTAGAAATATTCAATTTTTATCAAAAACGTTACGATTTTGCAACTCTCTAGTTTGACCGCCCGGTGCTCAGTTGCACAGTGTTCCAAATCTGCCCCTACTGAGTTGTAAAACTGGCAAATGACACATGTCAATACTAACGTGCTGATACATAAATTATTTGTTTTGTTTGTTTTTCAAGTCCCCCTGTTTTACATGTTCTGAATTATGTATCCATTTTCTCCTCGTAAAACTTTTAACGTATCTTCTGAAAACTTTCGAAGATTGATAATGCCATTGTCCTAGTTGGTAAATAATGTAATAAATTCGTTTACTATTTTTGTTTTGTATTTGTATTTAATTTTGTATTTATATGAAGTTTATGAAACTACAGTCAGTTAAATGCATTGGAATGCGTTTTTTTTTGAAATTGAGAGTATGAAAAAAAATCATCCAAAAAAAATCTATATATATATATATATATAACGAAACCCGTGTTTCCCTACCCGCCAAGTTTTCTCCACAACCTGCTTCAACCACCCACCATTGGTTATGGTGGTGGATAGCCCTTGGTGTCACATCGAAAATATGCGAGTTTGGTGGGGGTGGCTATGCGTGGGTGACGAAAATGTGCTTTCTAGCACATTGTTTTGTTACGGGAAGGCCGCAAATGCTTCAGATTGTTTCAAAATAGACGCGCCGACTGTGTCGATAAGTCTAGAAGGTTCCTGAAAACCTACTCTAGAAAATTCTGTAAGGAGAATGTTCTAGAAAATTTTCGAAAGTTCTATAAGGTTCTTAACTGAGTGGTGGAATGTCCAGAAGGTTCCTGTACAGTCAATAAATATCTTGAAAGTTCTGTAAGGAGAATGTTCTGAAAGGTTCGCGAAAGTTCTATGACGATCCAAACAGTGTACTAAAAATCAAGGCGTGCGAAGCCGCGCGGGCACAGCTAGTATTTAATAAACCTGTATTTTTAATACTCTAGGTTATTTAAATACGTTAATGCACGATCCAAATAAATAATTATATTTATAAAAAGATTTAATTTTTCAATAGTATTAACAATTTTTATATGTATGTTCTGAGAACACAATCATTGGATTTGTCCACTTTGTGTATTCTATTTTATGACAAGGTCTACAGATAGCATAGACCCTTTAAATATATGAAAGGTTTTCTGATTTGGAACATATACGTTTGAAACATACAACTTTCAAAAATTTGGTAATGTGTGCACGATCTTGCAATGGAATTCATGAACGTTGCATTGTGAAGAGTGATCACTTAAGCCAGCTCGTACAGGTTGTGAACCTCGGGCCGCCATCCTTAAAAAAGACTTCCATACACGTTTTTCATATAAATAGCTTCGTCTCTGTAAGACTTTTATAATTTATCTCAATTAATTTATAATTAATTTTATCAACGAGCATATAAGTTTATACGGTGAGGTCACAATTTGATCTGTGTGATTTACTCAAGCCTGGGTGTTTTGTGATGTATTTCGCTCCTGTAATTGGGCCTCCTGTCCTGTTGAAGCTTTAAAAAAAATACAATCTGTAATATATTATTACAACTGAAATTTTATCAAAATTGATGATCTGTATATAAAAAAAAATTAAAAAAGAAAATCGAAATGCATACACGGAATACTATTGCGGTGAACGGGAGCTATCCCGGATTCTAGGCGTACGCAGCAACCGTTTTGACCAATCAGGTTGAAAATACAATCAACGCGTCCTGCTGCCTCCCGCTTGCCATAGCGACGACCATTCATTATAATATTGCTGTCCAAAACCCAACCTCTAAAGATTATTAAAAACAACCGCAACATGAAACAGTGAGTATAAAATATACCACGCATTGACCTGCTCATCTGTCCCACATTCATTTTATAAGTTTTGCTAAACACATTCATTCACCTTTTCACATACGCGACTACTCACTGAACACAAACGAATAGAAAAGAATTCTTCCGGTCTGGCGGGAAATCTTTTCTCCCTTCACAATTTGCCAAATTAATATTTTAAAACCATGCTAAAACGACTGTACTGTGATAAATATAACAAACTTGCTAGTATGAAATGAGGCCCGAATCTGCGTCCAATGGATTACTAGGCAGGTGTCTTTACCTCTACTTATTCAAATATATAATTAATTGCAAGGAGTGACGAAATATATATATAAACCAACATAAAGGCAATGTAATTTAATGCACTGCATAAAATTTCCCGTTGTAATCTTGCTCGCGGAAGCAGTTTTTTCCCTGGAAAAGTAATGTTGACTATTCAGTCACCTTTGTTGGTGCTCAGATAGTGGAAACTATTTCGCAACTCTTGCATTTTCAGTGAAAGGATTTTTGCCCCACGGATCGCGCGGCTTATCGAAATACGCCCGTAATAAACCTGAACACCACCAGGTAAACAAAAATGCAAACAGCCAGCAGCACAAGGAAGTCTCATCTGAACTAGGGCATGCACATTTACCGGAAAGGGCATGACCGGTAAATTGATAAAACTCTTATTTAATACCGGCATATGAGTCGATCAAGAAGGTGTCAAAAAGAGAATTAAAAAGGGAAAATGATAAAAAACAATATAATTGAAAAAAAAATTTTTTTCGTTAAATATAAAGATTTAATACTGTACTTTATACAACGTTATCTAAAAGAAATCGTCTTCTTTCAGATGCTATTAATTAGAGCAAAGGTTGATGCGTTATCGCATCCATTCATTTGTCAATCGTTTTAAATGCATGACAAATGTCTTCCGGTCATAATAAAATCAATTATTTTGTTATTAATCAATACGAATATGAATTTAATCATTTTAAAATAATACACAACACAGTGATAATATAAAATAAGCAGATTATTTAAAACTAGAGATGACTTAAAGATAGGAGAACATTTAAAACTATTTTAATAAATGATGCAATTACCGTGGGATGAATAGCTATAAGCTTGATTATTTTTGCGAAGGTTAATTTGGAATCCCCAATACACTTAGGCGCCTTTTATTACGCTGTATTTCACTAATTTCTGCCTAAACGAACCACAAAAAAACACTCCACTATCCTCTAAAATCGTCACATAATAGCGCAGTTTAAAAATATTATTATGTTAAACATTATAAATTGAAAAATAATTTACCTGAATTACTGGTACTTAGATATGTATTCACTTATAATTTGGTAACGGATTGGATTCATATTTACCGAAAACCGGTAGTGCAAACCCTAATCTAAATAGGTGTACAGTATATACAATATACATCCCTATGCCCTGGTGCTGTTGTATGATTTTTTCACAACTCTATTTATGAACATTATTATTCTTTGTATGTTTTTCCTAAACAAATTGAGCCATAAAGTGAAATAACTCTTTAACAGTTTTCTCTGGATTTCTCCGGAATCGAATAATCGTAATGATGTGTAATAGGTATGAAGTTACTCAAAATAGGTCTTTGCACGCATGACTGCTGGCGTCATCATTTAAGATCCCTCAAATAGCAGGGACTTTCGAGGATTACAACACTATTTTAAAAATCTATTTAAAAGACTGTTTTAAAACTGACTGCAATACATGTACCAATACGTCTGATATTTGAACATATTCGTGTTAAATTTGAAACCCATAGTTTTTATGATGTGCCCGAGGTAAGATCATTTAGAATGTCATTTTTTGTTCATTTATAGTTCTATTACGTACCAACTAACTAACTAACTAACTAACCATCACGCCGTTTCCCTGCAGGGGTAGGCAGAGAGGATTGAACGCCACACTCTTCTATCCTGGCACACCACTTTTGCTTCGGCCACATTCATACATCTTCTCATACACGTTCTACGATTGTTGCGGCTTTTAACAGGCCATCCTCAAATACTTGTTAGTACCTGATCGTGCCAGGTCTTTCGCGGACGCCCTCTATTCCTGTTGCCTTCAACATTCGCCTCATATATTTTCTTAACCATCCTTTCCTCGTTCATACGTTCCACATGACCAAACCATCTCAGCACTCCTTTCTTTATTCTATCTACCACACTACAGCCAGCATTGCATTCACTTCTAATTTGTTCATTCCTCACTCTATCGACCAAAGATTTTCCACACAAGCGTCTTAGTGACCGCATTTCCACCGCATTCAGTCTACTTTCATTCCTCTTTTGCCAATTCCAGGCTTCACTTCCATACATAAGGGTTGGCACTAGAACGCCATTATGTACCGCTAGTCTTGCTTCTTTTGACAGATTCTTATTGGCCATAATTGCATTTAGTGCACCATTAACTTTGTTTCCCGCAGTTACTCTCCTTTCGATATCATTCTCAGCCTTGCCGTCTCTACTAAACATACTTCCCAAATACACAAACTCGTTCACTTGTTCTAAGCATTCGTTGTTTATAATTACATCACACTTAGTCACTCTTTCGTCTCTCTCGAATACCATCACTTTCGATTTGCTGACATTCATCAAAAGTTCACTCTGCATGCATACATCGGACATCCTGGATACCAAGCACTGCAGATCAGCTTCACTGTTAGCCACTAATACTGCATCGTCTGCGTATAGCAGACAGGATATGGTGAGTCCGTCCATTTTCGCTCCAACTTCTAGATCCTTCAGTTCTTTCATACAATTATCCATATACAGGTTGAAAAGCCATGGTGACATTACGCATCCCTGTTTGACACCTTTTGTAATATCAAACCATGATGTGAATGTCCCATTAATTCTCACGCAAGCACTACTTCCTTCGTACAGGGATGCAATTGCCTGTATGAGTTTACTCTTCACCCCATATTCAGACAAAACCTTCCATAACTTTCGTCTTATCACTCTGTCATACGCTTTTTGGAGATCCACAAAGGCACAAAAAAGTTTTTGGTTCTTTGCCAAAAACTTTTCGGTCATCTGGCGCAGTGAGAAAATCTGGTCCATGCATCCTCTTCCACTCATGAAGGCTCCTTGTACATCCCACACTTTTTCTTTCGTTGTCAACCTCACTCTTTCTATCAAAATTCTCGCATACAGTTTGCCAACAGAGCTCAATAGGCTAATGGCCCGATAATTCGCGCAGTCCATTCGCGACCCTTTTCCTTTGTATAGAGGCATGATAACAGCTCTTCTCCAATCCTTAGGAGTGTAGCTGCCCTCTAAACATTGGTTGAAGAGTCTATGAAGCCACGTGAGTATTACTGGACCACCACCCTTAATGTACTCGGCAGCAACATTGTCATAACCCACAGCCTTGCCATTCTTCATGTGCTTCAATGCTCTTTTAATTTCTTCCACAGTTATTTCATTCACACTGTCGTCACTATTCATAAATCCGTTGGACGCCTCAAAGGAGTCCTCACTCACATTCCCATTACTCTCATACATTTCTTCAAAAAATTCCTTCCATCTATCTTTTATTTCATTCTCGTTTCTAAGCATCTTTCCATTCTTTGACATAATAGCATTCACACAACCTCTTTTCGTACCACTTCGAGACTTTTTAACTTCCTTCCAAAAGATCTTGATATTCTCTTGGAAGTTCTGAGTCAATTTAAGACCCTCGTCCTTCCTCAAACGCTCCTTTCTTTCTTTCACTCCGTGCTTTACCTTTTTCTTACATACAATATATAAATCCTTTGCTAGCGTATATCCATTCACATCTCCATTCTTTGATGCCAAGAGGTTACACCACGCTTTTTTCTTCTCATTTATAAGATCTCTAATCTCGTCATCCCACCATGCATCTCCTTTCTTCCTTCCTTGGACGGTCACACCGCACACTTCCTTGGCTGACTCATACAGGCTCTTTTTGATGTGTTCCCATGCACTATCAATATTGAGCTCTTCCATACATTTCTCATTTAACCTTTCAGCGGTTTTCCTTTCAAACTTTTCCCTGGTATCCTTCTCTTGCAATCTTTCGATTTTGACCCTAGTCGGGGCTACCACTGTTACCAAAAGATTATATTTATGTGACTTTCCATTACAACGAAAAGTAACACATTTGCAATTGATACTTTTTTTGCAAGAATATTTCTTTTAAATTGTGGTTATATTATTGTAAGAAATATGAAAGAATAATAATATTGTATCCTAAAATTAAACAAATTTACTTTTTCACCACTTTATTTTTGGTAAAACCAAACTGTTTCGGAAACAACGTTCCTTCATCAAGATATATTAAGACTAGTACATATTAGTATCGAACAACCTTAAAGTAAAAGCAAAATACAATAGTTTATTGTATCCTGTTTATATACAAAAGTATCACCTTTATCGCTTTCTATTGTTTGAATATGAAAAAGAATATCGAACCTCATTATCTCAAAATTCATGTATTGGAAAGGTGATAAATTTGCACTCAGGGTGTGATGTGATGTTTCTTATTCTCAAAGGTAAAAGAATTGAGCGAGTCGTACAGCAGTCGCAAATGATATGTAACATCTCTTCTCAGTAACGCTTCATTCATTTCTCAGTAACTTAAGTAACGACTCGTCCAAACTGCTATTAGCAGTCGGTTAAGGAGTCTGCAGCTCGAGCAAGCAGTTTGGATGAGTCGGTAAAGAAGTCTGTGACTTCCCATGAACCGAGCGTAAAGATGTTACACATCAAAAATTTCTTAATAATTTATATTTCATACCCGCTGAAAAAACATTAAAATCATATGAAAAAACCCAAAAAGGTGGTTACGAACCAAAAAGATAGATAGGTAGGTACCATTAAACACACATGTGAATATATGGGAGTAAGTTGCTTAAAACAGGCTTAAATTTGAAAAGTGAACGGCTGATTTTTTTTTCCTTTATAGGTATTATCAAATCGCTTCATTAAGGATAAAATTCTTTTACAGCCAATTTTTTTGTCAGAGTCAATAAAAAATATAATGCACCTAAGTTATTTTGTCAAACATTTTTTTCTGAACCAAAGTTATCCAGAGATTTCATTAATTTATCGAATTTGACATTTTCTTTCACCGCGTAATGTGATTAATAAATTCAAAGTCAGAACATTTTTTTTTCCACATCCTATTATGTATTTTCATCATCACATTCAGGAAATTAATCACATAAACGGAGCATAAAAATAAAAATACACCTAGCTTTATTTTACATAAAGGTTGGGTTTATTTACTCTTTACATGTTTTTTGTGTACATCTAATATATGTATCCGTGTATATGTGATCTCTCTGGCCAGAAAGGTCACATATACACGGCAAAATATCCCAGAAAACTATACACAGAAGATTCTGAAAGGCCGTGAAAATAAGGACATATTTATTTTATGTTAGTATTTATTTATGTAAAATAAAATAGATAAATGTGAATAAAACATTTCCATTCTGAAAAAAAAATAGCAGGCCCAGTAATGTAAAACCCTCGCTTTTGTAAAACGTGAATTATGTAACACAATTCACTATTCATACAAGCAACGCATACATACATACATCCTTCTGTAAATGATGCATAAATTATTATATTTGAAAACACCAGTTTTAGTGAATCCTAAAACCTTTCAGTAATACACGCTAGTTGATAAATTAATCGACTAATGTATTATCTGAAATACAAACTTTTTTTTTAAATAATTGAACAACTTTGTAGTTTGACATTAAAAAAAATGATTTTATTATTTGTTTTAATCTACTTATATTCATTAATTACACCTACACTATTACATCAATCATTTTTATATTTTGACATGTATAAAAAAACCCTGACGATGGAAAAGTTTTTGCGAAACATGTACCTAGGTGTAATTAATGAATATAAATAGATTTTAAAAAATACAAAAATCTTTTTTAAAACCAAATTAATTAATCAATAAGAAAGACACACAGAAAAATCAAATCCAGGAAAAAAAAATTCTAATATAAACGTTGAAACTTGAATATTTTAAATTAAAACAGACTTTAATTTATTGTTATAATTTTTTAATTTCTTTTTATGATACTTCTGATCAAATGAAATCGTTGAATGCAAAGCAGACAAATCTGAAGGCGCCGCATATTCTAGTGTCCGATTAGAACGTCAAAGACACCTCTTGTGCCGAGTTTTAGATCAGGCAAGCCTCCCAATAGGAAGTTATATATAAGTAGAGAGAGAGAGAGGATATAATCCGACACAAATCGCCGAACTCGTGAGGTATGAGGATAAATTGACAGATTTTTAAGGATAGGAGATAGATGGGGTAAATTGTGTGATACTAAATGAACTGTTTAACCAAAAAAATTAGGAGAAAGGGGGAAATGTATCTCACCTGCTGCAGTATCTTCTTCTTCTTTCCAGTAATCCAGAAACGATCAAATTTCACGTCATGTGCATAACTGGTGAAAGGGTGTGCGGTTCCCGAATAGGTCTCCTCAGCCACGCTCAGACACATATTTAATAACATGGCAGACGCCATCCTCGCAACGAGGGACCGCCCATGAAGAAGACAGGTCATCAGCCCTGGGCCACCCTTTAAAGACTTCCATACACGTTTCCTGTATAAATAACTTATATTATAATTTATTTTAATGAATAATTATCCTTCTATGGGCAAAATCCATTAATTGTGATCTCAGAACATACACATAAAAATATTGTTAAAAATAAATGTATTTCCAACATATATATCGTACTCTTACATGAATCAGTAATAAAGGGTGTTTTTTGAGAGGCGGAAAACTTTAAATTGAAATAACGTCTTTAATATCCATGAAATTGGCTTTATCTGACAGATAATTTTGTTACATTAATATTTAAATATGATTTTGGCATGTAGCACCGTGGCTGCCGCGTATGTGGCGTAATCTGGAAATCCAATTTTCACACACTCTTTGCGGTAAATCAGGCTGTATTTCGGCAAAAATTCGTCAAATTTTAACTTCCAAGTGCTTAATTTTTTCTGGTTTACGAACGCTTTAATGCCAAAATATAGCCTTATTTACTGCTAAACATGTGTGAAATTGGACTTCTAGATTGCGCCATGTACGAGCCAGCTAGGTACGTAATGCCCTAATTCATATTTATTTGTTAATGCCAAAAAATTATCTGTTAAATAATGTCAATTTTATGGATATGTAAAATATTTTTCTGTATTTTATTTCAATTTAAAGTTCTTCGCCCCTAAAAAAACACCATTACAAATCGGATATAGCTAGTAGCAAAATATTTCAAATTTTCCAATTTGATCCTAGTGATATGTCGTTAAAATTTTCTTGAACTTCATGTTTCTGAATAAAAAATTTCCGGAGGTATAAAGTATCAAAGGTTTTGAATAATCCACACCAATAAATCAAGTCGAGTAAATCGAGGATACGTACCAAAAACCTGATATTTTTGTTGAATTTAAATGTTTTACACAAGTCCCGTGAAATAAAAATAACAAGATATAGGTTCTTATATTTCACTTCAAAAGTGTTGAAGAGTTTTTTTTTTTTGACATAGATGATACACATTATACCTTTTTTTTAAGAAAATGTTTTTTTTTTAATTTCATATTTATTTATTTCTTCTCCTTGCTTTGCAAAAATTTATACAGTCAAAATATTGTCACGGAACTTAGATGTGGTAGGCAAATTAAAGCACTTTTTTCACAAAGTTTTATTAATTTACCAAAAAGTCACTGGACTAGAACTAAATCGGAGCACCGTTCTTGAATTCAGTCACTAAATGTTTCTAGAATATTTCACACACCAATAATCTAATTAGTAATTCTCACTAATTATCTGCGTAGTAGTTTGTCGATTCATTTATATAGGTTATCGTATTTTCGATCTTTCGAAAATTTACGTGAAAAGTCTAGTCATTTACATAGTATTGTGAAGCATTCCAGAGTTTACGAGAGATTTTGGTAGTTCGTAATTCAAACATCGTGTTACAATATTGTTATAATATTATTGCAAATACACTGATTTAAATTTAACCAATAATGCCCCACTAGGTGAAACTTGTTCTGGAGCAGTTAACAATTCTACAGTTGCCTTTTTCTGTGTTTACTCACAATGAGTTATTACACAAACTGAAAAACGGTGGGTACACTAAAATAAATACAATTAAAATATTTGCATTCAAAAGAAATAGATACAATAAAAAATTTAAAAGATAGATACAACATTATATAAAATAGTGTAGTTTGTGGGTGTAGTGGTTATGACTCTCCCCTAGTGATCCAATGATCGGTAATTTGAGCCCCATTCCAGGATACTAGCAAGTTATAGGTACCTATTTTCAAAGTATAAGCGTTTATCTAAATTTTAAAAAGCTCGAAAAGTTATGCAACACGTATTCATTGTTCGCATCTCTATAAATTTTTATAAAAAAATTAAAATTAAGATGACACACATTTATTCAACTAATATTTTCACGAGACGGGGCTATGGGAGGCATAGTAAAATAATCGAAATTTATTATTAATTTAATCATTTAAATAATAAATTCTCAAAGTCACAAGACACGAATTAAATTTGAACACTTATCTCGAATTCACACTATTTCGCAATTTATCACTCGTCTATGAACACTTTACTATCGCTTGTTAACGTTTTCGAGAAAACTCTGTTCAACTAATGCACGTAAAGTAAGTACTTTGCTTAATTTACTGTCGGTTTACGCGACTGGCCATACTTACCGCTCCGTCGCGTCGTCAACATCGCACCGGTAGAAACGTCAAAACAAAAATTGAATGGCCGTATCACGGCTTCGCTTTTTATTGAAAACACGTTGGCTTTTCGGTCACTCCAGATATTACTAGTTAGTTCCCGCCACGTTCCATGAATATTTTAGCAAATTTTAGAGTGTTTTAGTATGTCCCAGAATATCATAGAATGTACGAGAAATTACGATCCTGTTTTTGTCCTTGCGACGCTCTGATAGTGCAAAATTATTTATGTTACTTTTTCATTACAATTGACCAGTAGAAAGGTGATAATATTGATCCGCATATATTAAAAAATAATGATTTTACTAAATATTGATAATAAATAAGTGCCCTAATTCTACCGACAAAATAATAATATATTCTATACAAGCTTAAGAAAGCTTCTACGATATCATCTAAATGTGGAGACCTGTAATTGGCCATCTTTATTATATCAATGTTTTCTATGCTTCTTTGTTTCGCTGTTGGTCTTCCATGAATAATAAATAAATAAATCAGGGATTATCATTATACGAGAATTGTCGATTTTAATCACTCATTTAACTTTATCAACCCTTCATGTTAAAATTACCATAACGCCGCGTCCTTTTGATCGCGCAGTTTAAAAGTGTATATTTAGACATTTGTTACAAGGCTCTAGATAAATGTTTAAAAAAAGTAACCCATAAAAACCAAGTTTTCATTATACTCCCTTTCTCATTTACTAGTGGAAACTGGTTTGGCGCTTAACCTACGCGCCGGGCTTCGGTCGGGCGACGCTACGAAAGGGAGTAATAAAAAATTTCCAAAAATCCAAAATTATACTATAATCAGGTTTCGCGTAGACGCGTTAAAATATTTTCATACAACTTACTAATTTGTATAAAAAAAAACATTCAAAATTTGAAAAATCCAAAAATTTATTCTTTTTTTTAACGAAAATTTGATAGATCTTCTTGATCGTCGCCATGAGTTTGCTTGCAAAGTTTCAGCTCGATTGGATCACGGGAAAAGGGTTAAAAATCGATCCAAAGTTTTTTCATCAGACAAGCAGACGCAACGAGTTAAAAGAAAGGGAGTAATGAAGATTTTTTAAATAATTTACAATCCTATTGAGTTTATTTTATATTTTTAATTCTGGTTTAATATTCAATTAACGTATTAGTAGCTTCGCTTAGGTACTTAACGTAAAATCTCCTTACATGGTCTATTGACAGCGTTGACGTTAAGCCTCACTTTAATCTATTCATAAAGCTTAGCGATACCACCTTGTTCACATTGAATTTAACAAGATGCCTGTTGAGGCACACGGAGGATATAATATTGAAATGGATTCTGTGTTTCGTCTGAACTAATACCTCCTTTGACAGCCACAAATTATAAATTCGTTTTATCAACGTTAAATGATTTAATTGATTTGATTACGAAAAGGTTTATTGAAATTGCCCTTTGAAGGTTTGTCATTGAACTGTTTGTAATAGCGGCGCCGTTGGTAAAAACATTAATTTTATTTAAAGTCTTCAGAAAATAATTATTTCAGTGAGATGTTTCTTTCAGTTAGCCTAGCAGTTTTCCACCAAGAAAGTGAGAATTTCGCATCAAAAAGGTGGATATGAAATTAAATCTACGATATATGTATATCAAATTTTAGTCTAAGATTTGAGTGGATATTAAATTAAATCTGTGGAAAGGCTGATGAGAATGAAGCCGCGGCGTTTGAATAATATTGATTGAGATTTAATAATGACAAAGTTACAAGTAAAGTAATTACAGTTACACAATAATGAGTCGATGAATGGCGATAGCTTCCGCGGTATAAGCGGTTCACTTCAAGGTGAGATGTATAACAAAGAGGGCTTCCGCTGTATCCGAAAATCCCCACAGGAGTGAGATGGTCTGCTCTGGAGACTACCGTTTATATAGTGATCGTAAACAAAGGAATCGGGGGTGTTATGATCTTTACTCGGCCGCGCGTGTGGGTATTTAGTCTAGATAAGCAAGGTGCGTTTCCTCGCTCTCCATACCCTCTGCTATACATTGCCTTTGTTCTCGGTCATTGGCCCGGCTTACATTGTCGCCTATTTGCTGTGCTCAGCGATCTTGCCTCAACCTCTGTATCGAGGGCGACGGCCTGCCGTACTTCGATGTCAGCATATGCGGTACCTCATTACACGGGTGTGTGTGTGTGTGTATGTGTCTCGGGCCACCACAAATCTATGATATACCTATATCTAGAAATATTCTAGAAACAATAGATGTGTATTACACTGTTCCTTAATTCACATTAATTAACGCAATTTCTATTGCTTCGATCACTTTCTAGAATATCCTGTTCAATTTTGCACTAGAAAAACTTCTCGCTTGTCTGTAGACACTCTCCTAATATCTATCACTCGATTAATCATGCGTTGATCACACCACTTTGCTGGTTTTAAACGCTGCTTAAATCGCATTGGTCAAACTTCAAAACAAGACTCGCTCCGCCGCGTGCGCGCTGGCCCTTTTCTACCAAACATGTTGGTATTGTGATGCTTTGGGAACATTCTTTACATTTCCA
Source organism: Agrypnia vestita (assembly GCA_016648135.1). Classification (NCBI taxonomy): domain Eukaryota; kingdom Metazoa; phylum Arthropoda; class Insecta; order Trichoptera; family Phryganeidae; genus Agrypnia; species Agrypnia vestita. Next base: position 29,865 of record JADDOH010001429.1, read on the forward strand.
GTAATTCCTCAATACTTCCAGTATTTGTGAGAATGTTCCCGTCAATTCCAGATTGTTGCAGTGTTATGGAATGATCTGTAGTACGTAATTCCAGCGGATTCTATCATATCGTTATAGTATTTTCGTTAGTTATAATGTTATTATGATTAAAAGAAAGAAGAAAGCAGGTGAAATGAACGTGCATCCAGAAAATAGGGTTGAGGTGGAGACAGACAAGAGTGGAAGATAGCCTGGCAATACTTCAGTCCCGATGTAAATAATAAAAAATAAGAATGTTCTAAGGTTTTCACGGCCACTCAGAATCTTCTGGTGTGTCTGAAAAAGGCCAGAAAGGTCGTACAAATATCCCAAAAGACACAACCCGGAAAATAAAAAATAAGCACATACCTTATATTAAACACAAAATAATCATAATTATTATCAATGATGGCTGCGGGGCAAAACAAAAAGTAAGGTTTCTTTTACTGATACAATGTTGCCAAAGGTATGAAAAAAGTTCATTGGTGACAGACGTAGTTCAATATCCTGTTAAAAAATAGAATCACAATTTGAATATTACATTCCCATTCAATGGGACAATAAACCAGAAAATAATTAATGGTGTATCTGAACATTGAAAATAGTCTATAGAATTAAATCATAATGTAATTTTTTTTAATAAAGACGCATGTTATTTTGATGTCGCGATGTGAAAACAAATTCTATGGCTTGAAACAAACAGTCAGATGAAGTAAATATTAGGAAATGTCATTTAAAAGCTTTTTGGTGGATTGCTTGTAATTACTTGTTACAAGCAATTAGAGGAAAGAATTCCCTCCTGACCGGGAGAATTCTTCCATGTTCAGTGTGTGTGGTCGCGATTGTTAATGTGTTCATTAATGCTTAAAATATAGATAAGATCAACACAGGGTAAAGGTGTTTGATGTTTCGGTTTATATGAATAATTTTTACAGGTTGGGTCGCGATTATTACTTGTAGAGGACCAATGCATTTTCAACATCCGATGAGCGCGCATGAAAAGATGTATGAATGTGAACGTGGAAAATGTGGTGGTCCATGAAACAAGAGTGTGGAAATATGGCATTCCATCTTCTCTGCCTACCCTGTAGAAAGCGGCATGATGTTTATAGACGTACCACTATAACTTGGCGTGCGAAGGAGGGCGTCACTGTCGCGTAACAGAAGTTGCCAGGATGTAAATTTATTACACAATACATAATGTACTGAATGTCCGGTGACCAGTGTCAGAGCCTTCAATCGAAATTTGGTCGGGTAACAGCGCGCTCCGCGGCGGCCGCTCTATCTGTCAAACTGTCAAACGGTAATATCGGTCCATTATTTGCTTTTTCAGCTTCGCAAAACTTTAATACTTCATTGACAATTGTTCTTGCACCGTCCCGGACTGTTTTGGATGTTTTGGACATATGTTTTTCAGTGTATATTGGTAATCAAGATGACACAGCTCGCGCTCAAAGACGAAAATGAACTGAATGACAGATAGAAAATTTTTCTGTACATCTTTCTAATTGATCGATTTGTTTAATATATCATTAATGTTTTTCACGTTTATATTTGCTCGAATCAAAAAGTAAGTGCAGTGGTGATGAGGTCTCTTAGACGTATGTGTGGTAAATCCATGTATGATAGAGTAAAGAATAAAGATATTAGGAATGAATGTAAAGCTGATCGTAGCATAATACAGAGAATAAAAATAGGTGGTTTGGGCATGTCGAGGATGAATGAGGAAAGAATGGTAAGAAAGATATATGATGCAAGTGTTGACGGCGCCAGAAAGAGAGGGCGACCACGGAAGACGTGGCATGACCAGATTAACCAGATACTGGAAGATGGTCCTGTTAGAAGCCTGAACAGCCGTCGAGCTTGCATGCGAAGATGTATGAATGTAGACAAAGCGAAAGTTGTATGTCAGGACACAAGAGTATGGCGCTCTATCCTCTCTGCCTACCCCCGCGGGGAAACGGCGTGATGGTAAGTAAGTAAGTAAGAATCAAAAAGTTGTGCCAAAATTTCTCATCTACGCGCAAAGCCTAGCCGGCCGATGGTATCCGGTTGTTAATTAACAATGTGAATTCAAGTGTTCAAATAAAGTTCTCATAAACTAAATTAGTCCAGCCTTCATTTTCCAATTTTGAATTGATGAAAATAGTTAAGGTGACAGTAAACAATGCGTGTCTCGCAATACAACCCTTAAGTCTTATTGTAAAACTACCCACCGACCGGGAGCAGCGCTACAACCTCCCCGGGACGTGTATCAGGGGTCGTGCGGTTGGGGTAGGACCCAAGTGGTTGCGCAGATCCTATAAGACACCCACACGCAAACATGCCTTCTCAATTAACTACACAGCTTTACGAGAAGGATGCTAGACGAGATGTCTCCGGATTCCCTAAAACTAGAGCATGTTTTTTATTTGATATTTTTCATTTTTATTTATTTAGTTATTTACTTAATTAAACAATTTGATATATTTAAATACTGATTTTTTGTGAATATTATTACAATTTATTTTATCGTAAAGAAATTTTTTATTTTCTTCAAAAATAATTTTATGGTGATATTATTAATTTAATTAATAAAAAACTAACCCATAAAAACCAAGTTTTTATTTTACTCCCTTTCTTTGTAAATTAAGTTTACCATCATGTAATATTGATTGACTGAAAATTAAACATGTCTAGACAAATATCTATGTCAAAAATCTCTAAAATTGTCTCTTTATTATTTGATTTCTTCCCAAAAAACCGAAGTGTGCTGTCATCTATAAACCAATTGTCTACCTATTATACCGTCAGGGTAATTCAAATTTTAAATATTCCGTGACGTTATCGGGCCGCCGGCGCTGTTGATGGCAACCAAACTTTTGCAATGATTCCAATTTGAAAAACCATTAAAATTTCTAAAAATCCAAAATTATACTATAATTATTATTTTTTTTAAGGAAAATTTGATAGATCTTTTTGATCGTCGCCACGAGTCGGCTTGCAAAGTTTCAGCTCGATTGAATCACGGGAAAAGGGTTAAAAATCGATCCAAAGTTTTTTCGTCAAGAAAACAAGCAAGCAGATGCCACGAGTTAAAATAAGGAAGTAAAAATGAACTCTGTTTTTAACAATTTTGTATTGAAAAATATCAACATGTTTTAGAGACCATAGCCCCTTCGACACAATTGTATACCCACAAATTAAATTCAAAAATCGAAATATAGACAAATTAGTATTTATAATTTTTTTTGTCTTAACCTCGATTCGTATTTCGATTGTCTTTACTTTGATTTTTTAATTTAATTTGTTACTAACAATTGTATCCTGACGAAAGGACCATGGGCTTTGAAACATGTTGATATTTTTCAATTCAAAAGTTGTGAAAACAAAGTTCATTTAAATTAATTACATTTTTATTATTAATTTATCATAAAAAGAACTCATTCGTCAATTGAATATATTTTGTTCTGAATTTAACTTCAAATTTTTTTTAAATTGTAAAAATTAATAAAAATTTTGTAATTTGTATATACTCGTATGTTCTAAATCACCAAATTTCAGTCAGCAGAATCTAAAGCCAGATCTTACAAGTAACAGGGCTAATGAGCCCTGGGCCACCCTATAAAGACTTCTATATACGTTTCCAATATAAAATAGCTTCGTCTTTGACCTATAAAGACTTCCATATACGTTTCCAATATAAAATAGCTATAATTTATCATAATTGATAATATGTCACTGTTTTTAAATTCTCTGATAGATGCTTTAGGGGTTCCTGAAATAAATCGAGCTATTTATTACGGAAATAACCTCAAAATCATTCAAATCCCTGCATCGTCGCCATTACTAAAATAATAACGATTTTAAGTGTAATATTAATGACTACCACCCTCTCCTCCCCCCTCTCCCACCCGCTCCCAATACATAATATTGTTCGGCCATATTGTTTTTATTTTTATTGTCAGTCCTTATGTTGCCTCTGAGGATGATGGATATCACCATTTAAAGAGCTTAAGCTTACATATTATTAATCATGTGGTGGATTAAAATTTAGTGTTTGAATTAAATTGTTTGAACCATAACACCTTCATTTGTATCCTATCTACCCGGCTTATGGTGTGCCTGAACTAGGCTTAGCCTTAAGATATCTATGAGGTCTATAAAGGACATCTTTCTAAAAACATCTATGTTTGGAATGTGCATTTCCTCTCGATTTTAGAAATATGAGATATTGTTGTTATCTCTTATATTTAATGAAATATCAAATAGTGTCATGCGACGTGGCTGAAATACGAAAACAATTTAAAGTTTTTATTAATTTTACCAAAAAATCACTTCACACAAACTTTACTGGAGCACTGTATTTAAATTCATGATCACTAAATGTTTCAAGAACATTTCATACACTTATTATTAAATTCCTTAATTCAAACTTATTATCTTTACTCACTCTTTAATACTTTTTATTACGCTGTTACATCTTTATTGTCCTCGACGATTCCAGAATGTTATTCATTTTGGCTCACCGTCTCGATATAATATAATAATCAGTAGCCAGAAGCTTAACAAAAAAAGTATCGTCATGTTAGAAATAAAAATGTTTGGTTTAATTTAATTTTTTATGATCGAAAAATACTTTCACGCTTACACTGTTTTCCGCAATTATTTTCGTTAATACCATGTCTAAAGTATAAACACACATTTTGAAAAGAATTTTAGAAAAGTTTTCAGATTTAATGTTGCGAAATTGGTACGTACTGTAATGCTCCGCCATGTAATTTACGTTTCGTAATTTAGATTTATATAGTTTAATGTGAGACCGTGTGCAGAAATTTGCGTCACATTTATAACACGTAAATTTACATAACTGAGTATGCGAATAGAATATTTTATACTTCTGAAACTTTACGGTTTCCCCGTCGCGATGAATAAGTTTTATCACAGAAACACCTCCGACGAATGAAATATTTATTTGAATCTTTTAGTGCTGAGAATTAAGTGATTAGTTCAGAGAATGAAAATAAATTTATTTTAATTTACACTAAACCAAACTTTGTAATATAAACATCATGTTGAGTGAGTTTTACTGTCACTACTTTAGTTTCGAGAGGAGCAGTTTTTTTCATCGTCAGGTAAAATCAAAACTAAAAGTAACTACTCCCTTAAAAATCATTAAGGGTTGTTGTATCAACTTGTTTTAAAGTAATATTTCGTTCGAACCATCGATTTTTGCGTTTTGCACCAAACGCACACCACTTTTCGTATGGTTTTTAAGCCTTTACTGTAAAAATATCGATGCAAATCAGTATGAATATGATAATATGAATTTTTCTAAATCTCATAAAGCTTTAAAATGAGAAAGGAACAAAAATGTCTTAATTTACAATAAACCTTAGAAACGATATATTGTGTATATTTAAAGGGAGGCCCTAAATTGATGAATATACTAATTGTATCAGAGCAAATGTTAACAGTTTTAAATAAAATATTTAGCAATCAAATGTACCCTAAAGTCTTAAAAATGTTATAACCATGCTTTGTTCGAAAGTACCATTAACTATGGCATCGTTGCGTGGGGCAGTGGCTACAAAAACGCTATCAAACCAATATTCGACATGCGAAACAGAATATTCAAAAAATAGGATTAAATGTTAGATAACAGTTTGTAGTAGACATTTTGAAGGATTATTTCAATGAATGTACTCAAAAATTTAATTACTATGATGGTAGATCCAAACATAAATTGATAAAAGGGCCCAAAATTACTAAAACAGAGTACTGTAAAAGTCCCTTATCTATAGCTACTAAATAATTAAATCTATTCCTCACCGAACTAAGAATTGTAACCGAAGTAAACAAGTCAACTAAAAACAAAATAAAAAAATGGATAATCGAAACACAAGAACATCTGATATCCTTATACAAATATATTGTAATCATCATACAACTATCATTCGAGTCCCTATTTTGAAAGCTAGGTATTAATATTAGTCATTAGTCACTAGTTACTAATTTATATAGTTTTTATTGAGTTTTAGTCATGTATAAATCATTACACGTGTCTAACTTCACATTTCCCGAACCTATGTACAGGTATAAGTATATACCTTTCTATGATTTAATATACTTATAATTTATGTAATATACGAGTATATTACATTTTGTATATTTCCTTTTGGGATTTATTAAAAAAAAAAATGATTTAATTTATATTAAAATCATATAATGATAAATTAATATAAAAAACAAAAATAATAATATTTAGTAATAAATGTATCAGAGCATATCTTAAGAGTTTTAAATAAAATATTAAGAAAGAAATTTTTTTCGTAAAATTAATATTCTAGCATGCAAATCAATATGGACAAAGAACAAAATGTTCAAAATACACGGAAACGTTTTCTGCGAAATCTTCATGTTACGTTCCAAATGTCCTTCGTCCTGTAAGCCCTAACAAGCTGATAATGGGGTTGTCCACTTATCTATGGATAACAGCGGAATTGTTTTCCTCCAGACAATTCCTCGCTGGGAGCATGTCGCCCTACTTCGGGAATAAACGTTAAACATGTTAAATTTATTTGCCAGGGGTAGCTCTCCCACACAAACAAACATTACCCTGAAAGGCTGTAGGGGTTGGATTGTTTCACAGTGCGGTTCGATTAGAACTGTACGAGTACATAAAGTACCCTTTAATATATGTGGTATCATACAAATGATATAATACTAGTATATAGTATATTATTCTCTTAAACTAGAGCTTTTATACATTTTTTTGACAATGGTGTTTAATATCTTTATGTTAAAATTGTATAAATTCCCTAACTGATGAGAAAAATGTACCAATTTGAAGATGGCCGTAATAGCCTTAAACTGGTAGGTCAAAAAATAAAAAAATAGTAAAAAAAGTTGGAAAGTGTTTTAATTTAATCATTAAAATTATATTACATTCTTCAAAATAACAGTATTGTTTTCTTGAAAAAATTTGACTTACTCAAAATATTCTGTCTAAATGTTTTTGAAATTAAATTCATAAATAGTTTTATTCAATTCAATTTGAATTGAATTCAATTTATTTATTTTTAATATAACATTTACATTACAAACATATGTTTAATTAGTAAATATAATTAACAAGTTAGAAAATATACAAACAACAAAATATCAAACCCTCTCAGAGACATATCCAGAGTAATATTGTTCAGCATAGCAGTAGCTCTTCCAACAGGCATAACTATTGGCAGGTTGGTCTTGTATATTGGAATGTGAAACAATCTATGCTGACGTTGTCTTAGGTAATTATCGGGAACATACAAATCAATGCTCTGCATAATTTCAGGATTATCGATCATACCGCGCCACAATCGATAAAAATGCGTAATCAAATGCACATTCATTCTAGTATCTAAACTATTGTAGCCAAGCATACCCTGGAGGAACTCGGTTGGGTAAAGCCAAGGATAATGCCCGTACACTCTCATGTAGAGATATCTTAGAAACTTTTTTTGTACTTTCTCTACCATAAGTGAGTACTTTAGCTCATGTTGGCCCCAAATCATCGAGCCACTCTCGGTGTTGCCTTTATAAACTATAAGCTGCCTTAAAATTTGGAATCAGATGCTTACAAAACATTTTGTAACTCTTGCCACATGTCCCAAACATGGGCTTCTCTAGTGAAAATGACATTAAAGCAACGGATGTTTTCTAAGAGTTTTCTTTCATCATGTGATCATTGTGAAAATTCCACAATGATCACATGATGAAAGAAAACTCTTAGAAAACATCCGTTGCTTTAATGTCATTTTCACTAGAGAAGCCCATGTTTGGGACATGTGGCAAGAGTTACAAAATGTTTTGTAAGCATCTGATTCCAAATTTTAAGGCAGCTTATAGTTTATAAAGGCAACACCGAGAGTGGCTCGATGATTTGGGGCCAACATGAGCTAAAGTACTCACTTATGGTAGATAAAGTACAAAAAAAGTTTCTAAGATAAGGATTATATCTCAAATATTCTTTATTCAAAAATATACAAGACCTGGAGGCTGAAATATTTTTTTTATTTATTTATTTATACAGTAGATAGATGTTTTTTTATAATAAATTGATTCTATATTACAACATTTTTACAGAAATTATACTCTCCATAATATGAGCCAATACTCAAGCTTATGGGAGGAGTATTTACAAGCTAAATTAAAGTATAAAAGAAGAACTAATGAACAAAAGTATAAAAAGAATTAAAGTTTTAAAGTATAAAGTATAAAAGAAGAACTAAAGAATTAGAGTATAAAACAGACATGTGGGCTATGTTTGTATTTCGCAAAAATTCTAGTTAAGAACAGGTTATTTGAGCGTTCTGACATCACCCACAACAAAGTTATTGTACCCACACGTGAATCTCCTATGAAATGTTACACATTTTATAAATTAGAATTTATTTCGCAGTTTCTTGCCATTCCCCTTGGTTCTATAAAAAATGTTCTTTGTTAAAATTCTAATTATATTTATTAATTGAAATAAATTAAAAGTCTCACAGAAACTAAGCTATTTATTTATTAAGACGAATATCATATTATATTGTAAAGGTGTTTGGAAGCCTTTATGGGGTGGCCCAGGGTGACCTATATGAGCTAACTTTGGGAATTATTTCATACAATGCAGCGTTCACCGATTCCACCGTAGGAACATATTTTTAAAGTTGCGTATAATGTTCCAAATCCGTATTTCTTCAAATATCTGAAGCAAAATATTTTGTAAGCCCTGGGCCATCCTATAAAGACTTCTATACTAGCGAAGGGAAGAATTTATTTCAAAATGAAGACTACAACACGCACACATTCACCAATTAGAAGACTACGAAGTGTAGGCTTCATTTGTAGTAGGTTCAATGGTCACAAGATTGATGCTCGAAATGTGCAGTTTGAAGTGTACACTTAGATCTAAAATTGTAAAGTTTTCACTTCAGTATATTGAAATATTACTCGTGTATTGTAGTACTTAGTACAAATTGAATCCATCACTATTCGATACACATAATATTTTTATCTCTGTGAAACTTCTATAATTCATCTAAATTAATAATTATCACTCTGTGGACAAAAAACCTGTAACTATGTTCTTAGAACATACATATAAAAATTTCATTAAATATTAATGTTCTTAGATTTTCACGGCCACTCAGAATCTTCTGGGGTATTATGTCGTGTTTTAACGACCTTTCTGGCTGACGTTTCGGATCAAATTGCAGGGTCCATCACATCAGCCCTGATGATGTGTGGAACACGGCATAACACCCCATAAGAAACTAACCAGAAGAATCGTTAATTATATTTTTCCTTATTATGAACGCGAATAATCGAAAAAATAAAAAAAGTGGAACCTTAAAATTAAATCGTAATAAAAGTCATTAAAAATCGAAGATTGTTTACTGGAGATGAAAGATTTGAACGTGATTTTTAGGGTGATCGGAAACTGAACCTTTTACGGAATCACAAAAGGGTATCCGTAATTGTGCCCTGTACTGTAGTAATCCTCAGCAAAACCAGAATAGTGCCAGAAATGTAGTTCAAATCCTTTTTATTTATTTAACAAGCACTTATTTTTTTCTTCTCTTCTCTGTTCCTTTACATTTATATTGAACAATAAAGTAGACAAAATAAAGAAGTTTGTTACATCATGTTCAACCTTAAGTCTCATTTTAAAACTGATACTCAAAATATTCATAAAAAACTATAAATATATATATATTTATTTTTTTTTAATCAATATTTAATACAGATAATGTACAGTGTATAACAGAGCTTGTCCACAATACTTTACAGATGGATTCCTGCCGTGATTATGAGTAGAAAATGTTTAATCAATCACAACCTAATGTCAATAGGAGATATGCGACATAAAAGTTCGCATTTTTCCTCAATATTTTTTGCAAAACGTTAAAGTATCGTAACAGTAACTTATATCAATTACTAAAAATTTATAAGTTGCAATAAAAGTTATATAAAATAATAAAAACCCTGAAAAAATTCCAAATGGAATATTTTCCAATTAGAATTGGAAATAGAATTCATAATTTTCTTTAACTTTTGTTAAAGGAAACGAATTTTTCGTAATAGATACAAGGTACTGTAATGATATTCCAATATTTTTGCAAAAAATAAGTCAGAAATATTGGGAAAAAAATACAAACTTTGATGTAGCATATCTCCTTAACTATTGACATTAGGTCGTGATTGATTGAACATTTTCTACTTATAATCACGACAAGAATCCATCTGTAAAGTATTGTGGACTAGTTTTGTTACACACTTTATATTATATCTGTATTGTGGTCGTGGTTGCTTGAACATTTTCAACTCACAATCAGGGCAGGAATTCACCTGTAAAATATTGTGGACTAGTTTTGTTACACCCTGTATATGTATAAAAAATATTTTTGTTAACATTAGGTACAACTTCGTGTTAAATATTCGATGTTTATCTTCTGTACAAGCGAGCGCTCTCATTAAAAAGAGGATTTTTACCCTGAAATCATATATATTTTAATTTGTTTTACAAATAGACAGCCAATAGGTCATTATTGACCCTAATAGATGATCCTAGTATTAATTATAAATATTTTATGAACATTTTAATCAATATGATTACACAATACACTTTTTTTATGATAAATTTATAATAAATAATGTTTTGATGATAAAATATATGTAAATAAAATTCAGAACAAAATAAAAACGGTCGCAAATCAATAAATACAATTAACAAGTTTTTACACAATACGCAATACATTTTTTTATGACAAATTAATAATGTCTTAATGATGAAATAAATTCTAAATATTATTCAGAACAATATGAGACCTGTCGCAAATCAATAAAAACATTTTAAGATGTTTATAAATTACCCAAATCAATAAATACAATTATATCGTTTTTATGTTTATGCATATGCATAATTAATGAGATGATTTTTATCATAAGCAAGTTGATGATGAAGAGATGTTAAAAAAGGACCTTTTAACAAGAACAATAACTTCCATTCTCTCGATTTTTTTCATTTTTGTGTTCTATTGTTAAAGTTAAACTTTTTCATCGATTGTTTCACAAAATTTTCACCATCATTAGTGAACTATAATAATGTTTAGATTGAGACAAAAATACTTATTTTTTAACATTATGTTTAATTTTTTTGTATTGTTCTGCACGTATTATCGAGGTTGTACTTTTATATTTATTTATTGAAATAAACGGACAAAGTCTAATAAAACATAATACATTACATGAATAACATAAAATACATCATTATAAAGATTATAGCAATGCAAAACAAAACAGGAGGACAAATGAAAAGTACGAACCAGATGAAGACAACAATCTGGACTATCTAATCAGAGATTGTTTGAATCTGGACAGACTTACACCGAAGAAGTCCTGATCCTGTCTTGAGTTTATAAGATGACATAACCGTGACATAGGAGCATGGAATCCATAATTAGTTATATGATGGCTAAGGAACACCACTTCATTATTTCTGAGTCTACGGGAAGGGATATTGAATAAAAGTTAAAGTATTTGTACTTGGATAATTTAATCTTCTAGTATACATGAAAAAATTTTACCGAGTCTCTTCTGTTAAAACGTATTTACTAAGACGTTATACTTTTAAAGAGTATTAATAAAGTTGGAGACGGCGACCGCTAGACTTAATTCTTGTAATGTCCTATGACGTATTGAGCATGAGAATAAGCTTATTAATTCTCAAATAAGGGTGCAAAAAATGGAAACCAACAAAAAAACATAATCTAGTAAAATATATCTGGTTTAGAATATCTTTTGTCATTTTATACCGCACGTAACTACCCCCTTTCGGAGTTATGATGTCATAAAATATATCTCAATAGAGTTGCAGCCTCCTACGCATTTGATAAGGCAATGTTCCAAAAAGGTTGTTTAATATTACCCACTCCAGATTTAATACGTCTCACATAATGCTTTGCTATATCTACTACCGTATAAATTTTATAACATATTTTTTCCAGTTGAAAAAACGAATTCGCAATTTTTTTTAGTACAATCATAAAACTATTTTGTTATCTTTATATTTGGACCGGTTCTAGAAAGCGGACTTTAGCGGACGTTATATCAATATAGCGGACGTATTTCAATGAGCTCTTAACTTTGTATGAGAAGCTAAGCGTCATAAAATTTATAAAACTGGGAAGACTTCCGTGGTTGAGTCATGACCGAATAACAAGTTCCGAAGTCCCTGCTGAACTCAAGACCAATAGGGCCAAGGAGCATAGGAAAGCCGACAATGTCCTCAAAGACATATCTGCCTTGGAGATTCAAAACCGGAGGAAGTTGGCGTAAGACCGAGATGAGTCGAGGAAGACTCTTGAGAAGGTCAAGACCACCCGTGTTGGAAATCAAAGGTGAGGATGATGATGATATGTAGATTTTTTTAATAGAGATGAGAACACGGAATGCGTGTCGCATCAATATTCTTACTATTTTCAAACTAAACTAACCACTGGTGCTATGAATATGGGACTAACTTGCTGGTATCCTGGAATGGGGCTCAAACCACCGACTACCAGAGTATTACTCGTATTATATTACGCTTTACATTACTTTAATTTTTTTGGTATACCAATCTTATCAAAATTATGACTTATGTATGATGACAGGATAAAAATCATAAATATGTATATTTTCGTTTTACTAGCAAAGTGTTAAATAGTTTACTTACGTTAATTTGTAAGAAATACAATAAAAACATGTATGTAAAATGAACTGCAACATCATTTTATGTCATAATTGTTCGTTGACTTTCTTGAAAAAGTTCATCTTGAGGAGGCCAAGACCTACCAGGCGTCGTAGATCCAACAGTGATGATGGATTGTTCATTGATTTTATGTATTTTTTAAACTTGATATAATATTTTAATCAAAGGGGTATAATTGAAAAAAAAACATTAAATTTGCTTAGAAATATTTTTCTTAGATTCAGTTTGTTTTGATAAAGTTATGATATTACCAACATATTTCCTAAAGCTAAATATTATATTTACTTTAATAATATCGTTAACAAATTAAGTGATATGTATTTTCTTTCAAGTTTCAAAACAGAAACATAAAAAAGTGATAAATTAATTAGAAAACCCTCTAAGTAGACTTTCATTAAATATAAATTTGTTAGAAAAAATGTTTTTCTGATGAGTGTAAATACAAAACATTTCTATTTTGTTTATAAAATACAAAAAAAAATACATTTTAAACGAGAGTGTACAAAACTTTTGGAATTTAATGGACTTTCGAGATCAACGAAATTTACTCGGAATCAAATTTGAATAAAACTTTTCTCAATGTCACAGGACGAAATGTAATCATTATATGAAATGAACGTATGCAAGATTAATGATAAAATTAAATAATTGACTAAATAAACCAAATTAATAAATAATCTTAAAATAAACCGGAAAGTTTTGTTTGTTTGAAGCAAAACAAAATAAAAACACCGTGCTTTGGTTTCGAAATATTTATACAGTTTATTTTGTCTGGCATTTCTAGGTCAACACGACTCTTTTCATTATTTTCATCATAAATCTTTGTACTTTGATAGAAATGTACAATTAACTGTCAAAAATTAGAGAAGACTGCACATCGTTTGTTCAATTGACTTCACAATAAATAAAACTTAAAAAAGAGCGTTCCTTTAGAAAAAATTAAGAAAATTAATTTTATACTCTCTTTTAATCAAAAATAATTTGTAAAAAAAAAAAAAAAAAATCTTTTGGCCTTTTTCAGAGAATATTTTAAGAGAATATGAAACCAATATTTTAAAAATTCTAATCATGCGCAAAGTCAAATAAATATTTAAATAAAAATAAATATTAAAAAAAAATTAGTAAAAAGGGAAAAGTTTTTCCGAAATACGCTTTCTTAATAAAACTATTGAACGAGATGGTAGAATTAGAAAAAAATACCCACTTTTAGTCTCTGGAACGCTCCACAACATTCTACAATCGATTGGGATATTATCTTAAACTTTGGAAACACAGAGAGAGCGATATTACTTATATAAAGGGATCGACCGGTTACTGGGCAACGGTATTTATTTCACGTTTGACGAGTTCAATATTATCGGCGAAAAAAATCGCATCAATGTGATCAGCGCAGTTTAACTGAGTGATAGATAAACCGCACGAGTACCTACCGACAAGCGAGAAGTTTTCGATTTAAGTAACGTGCATCAGTATGTGAGAGAATCATAATAAATGAATCCATTGAAAAAGTACAAGTTTCGAAATATTACTTAACTATCTTAAAAATTCAAAGAACTGCAAGCCTACACCTTTTAAATAAAATCTCTGTGTTTGACACCTTCAAATTGAATCGAATAATTTGTAAATCACGGTTGTTTTCGATATCAAGGTTTTGGGGTTTCGCTCTTTTATCCACGTTTACCCGTTTTGAGTGAATTAAATTCGCGCTAAATCGTAAATTTGAGTTGAACGAACGGAAGTGTGAACGAGCCGTTTCCACGGATAAAATAGAAATTTGACTTCTGCGAACAAAGCGAGGGCGCAATTCATCATTTGTTGTCGTTGGCAGCCCTGCCAGATTCCTCTTGTGGACCGGAAGCTTTCAAACTGTGGATCGCAAGACACCTTTACAAAATGTAAAAAAAAATATTTTTGCTCGTGCATTAAATTTGCGCCATTTTCGTTCTCACTCTTACAACACAATCAATAAATTTACTTATTTAATAATTTAACCTATGTAAAAACTGCTTTAAAAATTTTGATTTATTTATAACTTTTCAATCAACTTATTTAATTTAAAATTAATTTTTCAACCACATTAAAAAAAAAAAATTAATTTAAAGCGATGAGATTTTTACATTTACAATTTAAATTTTAAACAAAAGGCTCTAGAAAAGAGATAGATGCATAGATAAAAAAAAAATGCACTTGTATTAAATGAAATCTGAAACCCTTCTATAGGCAATAAATGTTGTTTTTGCTTATTTATTTATTTGAGGGAAAATTAACAGCAGATCAACAAATATAAAATAATGGATATTAAATTATGCCAATTACAAATTTTCCACTTAATATAGTTATTTATTTAAACAAGTGTTGTAAAATAATTATTTTAACAGTAAGTGGGGAGGGTGGTGGGGAATGTGGGAAGGGCGTAGAAGGGAAGATAAATTGTATTAATTAGTTTGAGTGCGGTTGTGTAAATATTGTTTGTTTTATGTTCCTTATCGTTGAGTTAAAAATGTCAATGTGGTGATAGTTTGTGTTTAATAAATTTGTGGATTTATAGATAAACTAGTTTTGTAGAACGATACCGAGTTGCTGTAGTGCGGTGTAATGAGAATGATATAGTTTGAGTAGCTTGTTGGTCTAGTGGTTAAGACAATCGCCTGGTAATTCAATGGTCGGTGGTTCAAGCCTCATTCCAGGATACCAGCATGATGGATCTATTTTCATAGAACAACAAATTTGTTGAGTTTGCAAATAAGATGTTATTGATGAGACTAATATTTAGTGTGCGCAACTCTATTTTTTTTTAATTATTCAGGGTGTTCTAAAATCCCTTGGAGAGCAAATAGGCTAACTCATGATTGGCGAGTCAGCTTATTGGCCTAAAATATCAAAATTTGACCTTCTAAGAATCTTGAGTTTGAGAGATTTTGTTACTTTTATGAATTTCGTGAAAACCGGCAACTGAGATTAGTTTTCCAGAATTTGTAGTTGAGAGTTTGAGTTGACTTTTGGGACACCTGTATAATGGATTCATTGAATTTCTCTGAATAACGCTAAAGTTTCATAAAATCCCAATTCGCAATAACAGATATTCACCTACTTTTCATCTCCCCCTTTGCAATACCAACTCAAAACACAACCCTTTTATCTACAGATCCACAAATTCATTTAACACAAATTATCACCACATTGACATTTTCAACTCAACGATAAGGGTCATAAAACAAACAATATTTTCGCAACCGCACGCAAACTAATTCATACAATTTATCTTCCCTTTTATTCTCATCCCATATTCCCCTCCACCCTCTCCACTTGCTGTTAAAATAATTTTAAAAATTTATTTTGCTATGTCACATTGTAATTAGCATAATTTCATATTATAATATCCAATATTTTTATCTGTTGTTAATTTTCCCTTAAATAAATAAATAAAGCTACATGAAGCATTTGTGATATGGATGTACAAGTCGGGTATCTAAATGTGATAATCTGAATACGAAAAAAAAATGCTTTAAAACTCCAAATAATGCAAGTTATCATCCAAGTATGTATCCTATAGAGTTGACGTTGCCTGGCAGAAGTAGCAATCACTCGCTGGCATACTGTGTGATGCAAGTTTGCTCATGTGCACTAAAGACAGAATATATTATACAAAACCGTAGTAAGACCAGCAATGCTGTGTAGGGCTGAGTGTTAGGCAGTAAAGGAAACGCATGTCCAGAAGCTACACGAAGACAGAAATTAAAATTTTGATGTGATCGGGGTTACGAGACTAGAAAGGATTCGTAACGAACTGTGCGAAATAGATTTAAGGTAGTCCCTCTTCCCAAAAAGCTATCAGAAAGTCGCCTTAGTTGGAACAGACCTTTGATGAGAAGAGATGATAAACACGTGGTCCATGAAGCGTTGGACCTCCCGAAAATAAAAAAAAAAAGGTTATCCTCCGCTGTCATAGTGGATCAGCATGGTACTGGCGAACCTAAAACAAAAATAAATATTTTTTTAAAGACTACGCCTATATTTAAATGTACTAAAAGGTATAAATTAAATTTTCGGCCTAAAAATTTTTGCCTCACTTTCCAAATTAAAGGTAGGTGCTTACGATATTGATGAAGATTACAGAATTCTTTTTTCGATGGATGGAAAGCCCCCACGCTTTTATTTGGAGAGTAAGGCAAGAATTTATATTTTACTTTTTAGTAGGTTAAGACATTTAAATATAATTACGTTTTTTACTAGCACCATCTTTTGATTAGCTCATTACTTAATTTCCCATTTAAAACTTTAATTAATTAATCGTGATAGATTAATTGTTTAATTGGTAAATCAGATCGATTCGTATTTTGTTCTTGAGAATACGTCTGTGTGCAAAATTTCAGCTCGATTGGACATTGGAAACCGGGTAAAATGTCTATTTTAATATTTCGACTAGTTAAACAAACAAGTGATGCTAATATAAGCGTGGTAAAAAAAAAACCTAACTACCCATCCGACAACCATAGACTTTCTTAGCGCAGAATGATTAGAAAAACCGTCCCCATTTGAAGTGGGAAGGAGCAAAGATAATGAAGAAGATGGGGTTGCTTTTGAGTATACATTCTTAATAGCCCCATTTATAGTATCAGAAATAATGTTATGTGAATAATATTACCGTGAAACTAACAATTCTAGATCATTCATACATTTCTGTGTTAGTGTTTTCGTTGGCAAGACACGTAAATGATAAAACTTGCAAATGACAATACATTTTAATGGCTAAACTTGCAAATGGCAAAAACGTGTAAATGCCAGAGCTGGCTGAGTGCCAGTTAAATAAATGACGAGGTATTCAATTCTTTAAAATTAGGGGTTTACAGCGGTGCCGTAAACATCACTCACTGTTTACAAGTGGCGCAACTTTTTAACGACGTCAAATAATTCGGTCGTAGCTTCCATTTGACATTTAAATTCTAACATCTAAAACATCACAAAATAATTCAATCTATTATACTTACTTACTTTTTTACCGTTACGCCGTTTCTTCGCGGCGTTTTCAGAATGGATAGAGCGCCACACTTTTCTGTCCTGACATTCAGCTCTCGCCTCATCCACATTCACACATCTTTGTATACAAACTCGACGACTGTTGAGACTCCTAATAGGACCATCGTCCAGTATCTGATTAATCTGGTCATACCACGTCTTCCGTGGTCGTCCTCTCTTTCCGATACCATCAACACTTCTTCTTCATCTTCTTCCTTAGCTTGTTTCTCTCCACTGCTGGATGTAGGCCTCTTCCATTTTCTTCCACTTATCTCTGTTTTACCCCTTCGCATCCAGGTTCTTCCTGCTTGCTGGACTATGTCATCAGACCACCTTTTGGGAGGTCTTCCGACGCTTCTATTTTTTGTCCCGGGCCTCCACTGTAGGATTCTGGGTGCCTCCTATCCTCCTGTATCCTCCTGTCGAGCCATATGTCTAGCCCACTGCCATTTTAGTTTTGCAATACGGTCCATAATATCGGCAACTTTTGTTCGGCGTCTTATTTCTTCATTTCTGATTTTATCTCGAAGGCTTACGCCGAGCATCTGCCTTTCCATGGCCCGCTGTGTACATTTTAATTTTTGTATGCTTCTTTCTGTTAGTGTTGCTGTTTCTAGTCCATATGTCAACATCGGTAGGATACATGTATCGAACATTTTTCTTTTCAGATATATTGGGATTTCATCAACACTTGCGTCATACATTTTTCTTTCCGTTATTTCCTCATTCATTCGCTCAACGTGCTCAAACCATCTGTGCGACCCTTTTTTCATTTCATCGACTGTGCTAAGATCAGCTTCACATTCTTTCCTAAAATCTTCACTCCTTACTCTATCATTCATCATTCGTTCCTATTTTTCCTGCTCCAGGCTTCGCTTCCGTACATCGGTGTCTGCACCAAAATCCCACTGTGTACCGCTAGTCTTGCCTCAGGTAACATATTTCTAATAGAAATTATTGCATTATATTATTTAAATTATCGCACACTTTTATTTCAATTTTTGACAAATGAAATATTACTATTGCTATCATAATTTTATACTAAAGGCAGAAAATCCGTTTATCTGAAGCAGCAAAAACATACCATCGCGAAGCTTGCACAGCTTGTTTGTCAAAAATATTCATGTCCACCGAACTATAGTCATATCGCAACAACATTTTTATTATGGTATATGGAGGTTTGACTCCCCGTTCCACCAATCACACACAACACACATACACACATATACTGTCTACACATTTACTTTCATCACACTCATTAAACCCTCTCTCTTTTTCTCTCATTTCAGTAGCAAAACATAGTCTAAATAAATATAAAAATATCATGATAGTAGGCGTAACACGTTAAGGGTACATGAAATATTATTTACGTAATGTAACTAAATATAATATTTGTATGCATTTTCTGTATATAAATAAATATTTTAAAAATATCATAATAGTAAGCCTGGCACAAAAAGGGTACACGAGTTATTATTTACATAATGTAACTAAATATAATATTAATATGCATTTTCCATGTATAAATATATATAAAAAAAAATATATAATGAAAGTAGGTGTAGCACGTAAAGGGTACACGAGTTATTATTTACATAATGTAACTAAATATAATATTAATATGCATTTTCCATGTATAAATATATATAAAAAAAAATATATCATGAAAGTAGGTGTAGCACGTAAAGGGTACACGAGTTATTATTAATATAATGTATTATTATTATAATGTTATTACATAACTTAATATTAAATTTTTATTATTATTATATATATTATTATTATATTATAATTAAATAAGTTATTATTAACATAACTTAATATAATATTTGTATACCCATCCTACTTTTATAGCATCGATTTGAGCAGCATTTTCTACAAGTCCATGCCTAGCGTGCCAATGACTGGTAGAATTTATTCTGGTATTTATTGATGCTGGTATTTTACCGGCATCAGAAAAATCCAAGTCTCGGTAGCAAATCTGAAAAATGTTTTCTTTTATTTAATAACAAATGTGTATAAATATGCGTGGTGTAAAATGTGCGATACCATTAAACGCTTTTTCGCAATTCTTTTTAATCCCTTTCTCAAGAAAAACCACGCCGGATATTGCGAAGTTTGAAGGCTCTAGAGGAAGTCTTCTTCCTTTAACCGGCCGTTGGTTAAGTATAATGCCGGGCCGTGAATTATTGCTTCCGTATCGGTAGGCTTTATGTGGCGGCTGAGCCTTCGGTGTTAGGACCTCCCTTTCCTGATGCTTCCCGCTATAAAATATCGCTTAACAATTTCACCATCTATTTTTTCCCTCAAAGCCTACCAGATGTATCAGAAGGTGCACGAGCGTGGAATAACCGGGCGTCGTACGACAGTACACGGAAAAGCGAGCCTTTTGTCTGTCTAAAGAATCAAACGTGGTTTTTCGCATCAGCGGCTGAAAGGTTTTGCCTCCAACTATATTGGAAATTTTATAAATCCTATTATCTATAATATATATGTAATTTTTTAATTGTAAAGTTGAAATAAAATAGATGTATTTGAGAATATCTCGACAGTTTAAATTTCTATAATTAAAAATTCGGACGTTGAATACAAAAATTCGATGTGTAAATATTTATTCATATAATTAATAAGAATATAGTTTATTTTCAACACTAATTTGTTGAAAATACTAACATATTTCGTGGCCATTGGTCTTTTTATCGGAATGTAACGTAAAATTAAAATTAAAGTATAGACAATATCAAAATAAATGTGAATAAATATTCATATATTTATTTTTATTTTGTTATTCTATATTTTATTTTTAATTTTGGTTGGTTGACCCCGAAACTTGTTGGAGTTTTCAACAACAAAGTATATTCTTATTTTAATAATTATATTAATAATGTTACCACAATTATTTTACCCATATTTAAGAAAATATTTATTAATTGGCCGGTTATATTCGAGTGAATACTTTTTTTTTAATCACAACAATGCAAGTGTTAGTATTCAAGCCGAACTTTGTAAATTAGTAGCTTAGTAGATTACTTAATGTTCCCTTACCTCTAAACTACTTCAACATTGAAGTTAATAATATCGAACAGATTTTGAATGTTCGTAATACTGAATTCATATAAAATATAGGTATATTAAATAAAAGGACAATAAAACATTTTTTACATAATATGTTGTTTATCCCCCAATATTGAAAAGCACAGAAAAAGTTTATTTATGAATAGTCATAGTTCAAATTCAATAATTATATACATCCCGAATTCTGTGTAACCAACTTATTAATTTTAATTAAACTAATAATAATTTAAAGTATAATATAAAGTTATATAATTACAAGATATAATGTGTTTAATAAATATAAGAAAAATTACAATAATGAGGAATTGTGTGTGTGAAATTGGTATTCCATTAACATCGAAATATAATAATTTCTTTAAATAAAATAACTTTTCGTTTAACACCACTTTATTAAATAAAGTGGTGTTAAACAAAAAGTTATTTTATTTAAAGATATGATGTCTCACCACAATGTGTTTGCTTCGTGTGAAAATTTATAATAATTTCGTTCAAATTCACGGTTACAATAACGAAATTTTACGGCTGAAGTAAGCAACGCGGCAACTATATGAAATTGCCACTACTGGTTCTCCTTAGTTCGTCAAAAAATAGTATATATATCGCACACTCGCCGTAAACTTGAAAAATTAATTAATTAATTAAAATTAATTAAATTAACCTAAAATATATATAAAGTTTTTTTTTTCACTTATTTTTTTTAGAATTTGTTTTTTTTATATTTTTAGTAAATTTTTAGTTTATTGTTGAATATTCACGGCACATAGCCTATTCTACTATTATTGCGTCATACGCATTGTTGGTGGTCAACACTCGCATTATCAAACCCGAGATCCGGTTGAATAGCTATGAAAAGCAGTGAATAATTTATTGTAATCATGCTTGCATATATACTTTGTTAAATTATCTACTTTAAATATAATATATATATATATATATATATATAATAAAATCATCTTTATTTATTAAACACAAAGTTCATTTATGTTGATAAAGATATATTATAGACGTCTCATGGAAACGAAGCTTTTTATATGGAAAGGAAGGTACGGAAGTCTATTGGGTGTTTATTGAGCTTATGTCCTATATTATGGCTGGCTCAAGTTATCACTTTGCACCATGTAACATTCACCAACTCCACCCATGAATGACTACCACATTTATTAAATTTTTTGAAGTTATTTACAACTTCTTCCATATGTTAATTGTATTTACTACCGGCACCCGTGGTTAAAATTTGTCATCTCTGTAAACTAGGATAGATGTCGCCGTTGCTAATGAGATAATATATTACATTGTTTCATTAATCGATTCAGTGGCTTTATGCAGTGCTGTGCAGTGCTGTCATTACATTGAATCATGTTTTATATGTTGCATATTCATATGTATATCTGAAATAAAATATAGTAAAATATATATAAAAAATAAAAATACTGCTATAATATTCGGAAGACTTCGATTGTGTTTAGTTTTTATTGTTTTAAAAACTCATATAATAATATAGTAGTGTATAAATTTGTTTAAAGTAAAATAATTTAATGAATAGGAAATAAAAAAATATTAATCACATCCAAAAAATAATAATAACAACTTCAGAGGCTGACAAGTTGGTAAAGAAAATATATTTTTTGAGTTGAAACTGAACAGTTTTTTATTAGATTAATATAACAGAATCCACCAAAAAATAAAAATTATTATCAATATGTGAAATTTAAAACAACTTACTGAACGCGGTGTACATAACTGATAGCATGCGTCAAGTGCGTTGTTGCATTACTGTCTAGCGTGAAGCGGTAATATAGCTCTGTCTCTTTCTCGTATTGACATCCTTCACACACACCTTGAAGTGTACACATAAACATCACCTTTATAGATATAAATTTTATTGAAATTATTGTAAGTGACTATAGGTCGACCACAGTCGAAAGACCATTCCCTAGCTTTGTCCGGTAAGAAAAAAGCGAGAGAAAGTTACCTGGCAAGCCCTTATTACAAGCTTTAATATGATATTCCAAATAAATATATATTTTTAGTTTATAAAAGATTACTTACTTACTAGAAAAACTTATTTTGTGTTCATTTTTTGCATCGTAACAACACACATATTTTTTGCGTACATTCTTTTGAATACGGTCTAGCTATAATAGATGAATGGGGCAGATATTATTCAAACGCTTTAATCTTTTTCTTTGTAAAACATCTACATGCATTGTTCGCTTCAATTCGAATAAATTAAAAAATAAAAAAAATGTCACGATCAAAAAATCGACCACGTGACGGAACAAGCGAACGAACACAAAAATATTCTGCGCACACACACATGCATAACTCTTAATAATATTTCTTTGGAAACAACAGCGTGACAGAGAGTTTGATGTAAGACGTATTAAAAAAGCGTGTTTATTTATTTAAGTAAATCTCGCTGAGCCGGCGTGGCGGGAGGTTATTAGTTTGTACAAAACATTATTCTTCATTCCACGTGGCGAAACGTGGCTGGAGTCGATGGTTTGAAAAGTCGGGGGCGTCTAATCGGATTATGGTTTCCTGTTTGATTTATAGCCCGCCCCGCTAATAAATCCCGCTTTACCTCATAAGATGTCTGGCAACTTTTTATTTGCTCCTTATATCGACAGAACACAGCGAAGCGTCATTTCGCTGGCGAACGTACAAGATACCAAAAAAAAGTTTTTAAATGTAATTTAATCATATTAAAACTTCTTTCTTACTTTCAACCGCTTTTAGTTTTGAATATTGTCACAGAATGGCAAGCAGAGATCTAGAACACACTCATCAACATACATACACTCATACAATCATCAACAGCCTGGAAATGACGAGAATCTTCTCCTAATTACCAGAAAGGAAAGGAATCTTTTCGAGAGGTCGAAAAATCCTGCATTTGGGTATAAATACCAGGACTACGGTGCGGTGCGAGAGTTTGCTTGACAGATCGTTCAGTGCGAGGTACGAGGCGAGACGACGGCCAGGTGTTCTCAGTCGTGAAATTGCGAAGTGACAGATATCGAGCAAAATAATGCAGCTACTTCATACCTGAGTGGCGAAATAAGTAAATGCGACTATTACAAGTGAGAATTGTATGTTCTATCAGCGATAATTAAAGTATTTCTGGCAATAACAAAGCGTTCCTGTATGGGTGATATATTGCGAAATAGTCTAATTTAAAGACTAACGTAAGTTTTATTCGTGTTAGATAACTTTGTCCGTTTAATAGTTAATTAATCATTAATTAATAAATCGCTATAAATTTCCAGTGTTTTCGTTCATTCGCATCCAGCAGCCATGACACGTGCCATACATTTAAAAGTAATAACAATAAAACGTTTTACTTGTAGGTGATGCATATAAAATTTAAATGATACAAGAATTATTTTGGTTGCCAGTGCAGGAAACACATTCAATTTCAAAAAATTCACAATAAAAGTCAAGAACCAACGTTCTTTATGCGAACATATTAAAAATTATGACAAAACATTTTGACCCGACGACTCTCGCGAGTACGAAATACAGTGCGGCCGACATTTTTTTATTAAAAATATGCAGCGTCCTGATTGGTTATTTCAAAAATGACGTTTCTCTTCTGAAAGAGGTGGACAGCTCAAATTATTGGTTGTTAACATAATTTGTGTCCGTTTTTGACAAGAAAACACAAAAATTACAACAAAACCCCTATTAGTTTCCCATAAATAAATAAATTTTAGAAAAAGTAACCTATAAAAACTAAGTTTTTACAATATTCCCTTTCGCTTTGAATCAGGTTTCGTGTCTATACATGCGTCGGGATAATTACTAATATAGAATGATTCCAATTTGAAAAAAACAATTTCGAAAAATCCAAAATTGTACTATAATTATTAATTTTTGTAACAAAAATTTGATAGATTATTTTTATCATCGTCACGAGTGTGCTTGTAAAGTTTCAGCTCGATTGGATCATGGGAAAAGGGTTAAAAATCGATCCAAAATTTTTTCGTTAGACAAGCAACCAGACGCTACGAGTTAAAAGAAAGGGAGTAAAAATAAAACTTTGTTGTCTTGTATAATTTACAAGAACATATTTTCCAACATTCTATGCCTACTTTGGTTTTGATGCCTCAGAAATGAAAACCATCCGTTCTTGACTCTAAGAATTTGTCATTCAATTAAATGGTGTCGTGCTAACTTTTGCCTACCTGACATTTCATTTGGAAAAAATAAATTGCATTTACGTACAAAAACAAACATATAATGATCATTAAACATTTAATGCAATTAGCAAATTCACACATAAAATATCATAGAAAGTACAATAAGCCTCAGGTAAAGTTAAATTTACATAAAATTTTATATAACATATTATAAACAAAGCTAACAAAACATGAATCATTCGTTAACATCCTTGCAAAGTTATGAAATATAAAAATACCTTGAAATCTGGCTTTTTCACTCCTGTCAAATCATTGCGTACGCTCGTTTATAAAAACATCGACAAATTAAAATTTCGAGATGATTATCAACGTAAGTTTTTGTTGTATGACGTGTTGCACAAAAATACCGCTATGAGTCTGTAAATGTAATGGGAATTATGCTTTTCGAGATTCTTTTTAAACAAATATTATTTCTTCTTCTTCAAACACAGCAAAATTATTTTGTGGTGACATTATAATTATAATTTATAGAAATAAACTTTGTTTACACCACTTTTTTATTGACAAAAATCAACATGTTTCTGAGCCCATGGCCCCTTCGTCAGGATACAAATGTATAAAAATGTATAAATGATAATCAAAACATTCAAAGGTTATATTTGAAAAATGAATAAGAATAAAATACTTACTTAACATGAAAATAAATTTAAAATATAACTATTTGTAAAAAGGACCTGGTTATTTTAATTATTTATTCATTTTGCATATACAACTTTTAAATATTTTTATTATCTATACCTCGATTTTTTAATTTTATTTATATAAATTATAAATATTATTTCATATCAAATTATCGAAATAAACTGGGAAGACTTCGGTTGCTGAGACATGTGGTGAGGATATCCGAGCATCATGAACCAATGTTCCTGCTGAACTCAAGACCAATAGAGCGAAGGAGCTTTGAAAGGCCAAAATTAAGATGGAGGAACAACGTCCTCGGAGACATATCTGCCTTGGAGCTTTTGAAATGGAGAGAGCTGGCACTAAACCGAGATGAGTGGAGGAAGACACTCAAGACCCACCAGGGGTTGAGACAAGAGTGATGATGAATGATAATTTCATTATTGATGGCTTGGCGTTAACGTTGGAGAGATTATTTATGATGATCATTAAACTGGGTAAATAACACGAACTATTTATTTATTTATTTATTTTATTTTGGGGAAAATTAACAGCAAAACAACAATCTTAAAAATATGAAATAATGGTTTTTAAAATTATGCCAATTATAAATTTTCCACTGAATATAATAATTTACTTTAACTTACTTTAATAGCGAGTGGATAGGGTGGAGGTGAATGTGGGACGGGATTAGAAGGGAAGATATAATGTACAAATTAGTTTGGGTGCGGTAGTGTAGATATTGTTTGTTTTATCTTTCTTATTGTTGAGTTGAAAATGTCAATGTGGTGATAGTTTGTGTTAAATGAATTTGTGGATCTGTACATAAAGGAGTTTTGTTTTGAGTTGGTCTTACAAAAGGGGAGATGAAAAGTAGGTGAATGTTTGTTATTGCGAGTTGGGGTTGGGAAGTGGTAAGATATTCGTTGAAGAAGTTCCGGACTATCAACTAGATTATGTGTTATTTTGAATAGCATCACCGCGTCAGCTATGTTTCTTCAACGAGTTAGGGTCTGCATGTTAAAAAACTTCGCAGAGTCTTCATTGCTTAAATGACGTGAGAGTTATTATAAATTAATATTTTACTACCAAAGTTGCGAAAGTAACAGAATCCCTTATCGAAAAGTATTAAATTGACAACTTTCAAAAATAAATATAAATTAAAACTGGAGAAGATACCTTTTTTTCAAGGTTTGGAAAGAAAATTTCGAGAAAAATTTAACAAAAGAATGAAAGTAAAATTAAGATTTTTTCGTTACAGGAAGGCCACAAATGCTTCAGATTGTTTCAAAATAGGCGCGCTGACTGTGTCGGTGAGTCTAGAAGGTTCCGGAAAACCCTGCTCTAGAAAGTTCTGGAAGGAGAAGGTTCTAGAAAATTCCCGAAAGTTCTATAAGGTTCTAAACTGAGTGGCGGAAAGTGTCGGTGTGTCTAGAAGGTTCCTGTACATTCGATAAATTTCTTGAAAGTTCTGGAAGGAAAATGTTCTAGAAGGTTCGCGAAAGGTCTATGACGGTCCAAACAGTGTACTAAAAATCTACGCGTGCGAAGCCGCGCGGGCACAGCTAGTTTTAAGTAAAATGGTCTAGAAATGTCAACTAATAATTTTTATACGCTGACAATATTTGTAATATAGCTATTAAGGACGACTAGAAAAGAATACGTACACATCATTCAAATTGTTTAATAAGCAAATTTAAAATTTGTTAATATTTTAGCATCCCGTATTCTAAAAAGAATTTGAGAGATTCAAAAAAGTTTTTGAGGGTTCGCAAAATGTATACATGAAGTAACGGCAAGTGTAAATAATATCATGTTTTATGCAGCGAGTACGTAATCGCTCTCACGATCTAGGAGAGTCCCTTAAAGCAGCCTATTTATATGTTTATTTATTCAAATTTATATGTAAAGCTTTTTTAAAACGCAACATGTGTACATACAAAAATGATATTTATAAATTTTCAGTAAAAATGTACTCGCTATACACCAGGGGTGTCCAGTCCACTTTTATATTAACATATATTTGGAAAAAAAATCTAAATAAATATATCAGGCAAAATATTATGAAATATTTAAATATGAATAATATGTTAATTATTGTGATTGGAATATTACGATATATATCGCTTATTTCGGTTTCTTTTCAAAATATATACTCACTGCACGGCCTGTTATACACAGGCATAACATGGTAATAATTTTTAAAAGAAAAATAAAATTAAATTATTAAAATTCAGAATGATAGGTATGTGTTCTTACGATTAAAAATTAAATCTATTAAATGTTTTTAAAAACCATATTATTTTATTAATTTATTAATGCTGATGTTCCAGGGGTCGGATGGGTAATTTTTTAAAATTTTATAGACCGCTTGAGAATCATTTATAAATTAATCCCACACCCCAGAAATACACCCCTAACAAACCCTTTATTATGCCTTTCGAACATTTTATATGATGGACCCCGTAATGAGATCGGAAACGTCCGCGTCGTTCAGAGAGGTCGGAGACACATAGCAAAAAGCCCTATAAAACTCAACACAGAAGATTCTCTACCAATTACGCAAAAAATCTAATTAACTAACTAACTTGCCATCACGCCGTTTCCCCGTGGGGGTAGGCAGAGAGGATAGAGCGCCATACTCTTCTGTCCTGACATACTTTCGCTTCATCCACATTCATACATCTTCGCATGCAAGCTCGACGGTTGTTGAGGCTTCTAACGGGACCATCTTCCAGTATCTGGTTAATCTGGTCATGCCACGCCTTCCGTGGTCGCCCTATCTTTCTGGCGCCGCCAACACTTGCATTATATATCTTTCTTACCATTCTTTCCTCATTTATTCGCTCAACATGCCCAAACCACCTGAGCGACCCATTTTTTATTCTCTATCATACCATAGAGAATAAAAAAAGGGTCACTCATTTTATTTATCTTCATTCTTTACTCTATCATACATGGATTTGTCACACATAAGTCTGAGGGATCTCATCTCCACTGCATTCAATCTACTTTCGTTCCTCTTTTGCCAGCTCCAGGATTCACTTCCATACATTAGTATCGATACCAAAACTATTGTGTAAAGCTAGTTTTGCCTCGGTAGACATATTTCTATTAGAAATTATTGCATTTAAAGCACCCTTCACCCTATTCTTGGCAGTCACTCTCGATTCCATTATTAATTTTATTTATTTATATTTTATGATTTATCAAACTCAATTAATTAATTATTTTTTATTATGTATATTTTAACTTAATTTATCAACTATTTTAATTATTTATATTCACCAATTTTAATTATTTCTACTTTAAGCTGCAAGTTTATATCAAATATTGGAAAAAACTTCTCATCGGCATGACACGAAGCATCGTAGAAAATAAAGAAGATAATGAAAAGTTAATTTTTGATTTAAAAATAAAAATAAAAATATAATATAATTATAATAATTAATAATTTTTAATTCATAGTAATTTCAATTAATTTATAAAAATAATTAATATAAATTAACTTTGTTTAAACCACTTATTTATTGAAAAAAATCAACATGTTTCAAAGCCAATGGCTTCTTCATCAGGAAAACAAAAATAATATTTAAAAATCGAAGTATAGATCAAAATATTAAAAAGTTATATATGGAAAATAATAATATAAAGTACCTAATTAATATGAAAATAAATTTAAAAGATAACTATTTGCAAAAAGGACCTGATTATTTATAATATTCAATTTACTATTTACACTCTTTCTTATTTCCAAAATTTCTAATTTATCAAATTGAGATTCTGTATAATTTGTATGTAAAATTTGTAAACCCTTATTAATATCAAAAGAATGACCCGTAGCCAAAAAGATGGTTAGCAAATTCAGAATAATTATTACTATTTAAACACCTTAAGTGTTCTTTAATTCTAATTTCAAAATTTCTACACGTTTTTCCTATATAAAAATAATCACAATCATTACAAATTAATTTATAAACACCCGATTTTTTAAAAAAATTATCCTTATCTTTATTATTTAATATGTATTTTTAAAATTTATTATTAGTATAAAAAGCTGGTTGAATAACATTTGAAATATTTTTAACTATTGAATTAGAATAATATGGTTTATATATTGTACTAAAAGTGTTATAAATAAATTATTTCTAAATATTATTATTCACTTCACTATAAATTTCTCATACTAACAATGATCGTGCTTTATTTCAAAGACAAAAACATGTTTTTACCTTAATCTGTACTGGACATTTCAACAGCGGCTGTTGTAGTCCAGTGGGCACAACACTGGCTTCTCAAACCAGGCATCCTGGGTTCGATTTCCGGTAAGTGAACAATTAATCTATGTAATTTTCTGAAGTCTAGGTATTTTTTGATTTATATAGGTATCTACAGAAATTGAGTATCATTAGTAAAAAATACAAAAATAATTATGAAAATTTATTGGACTCAACTGAATTGGCATCAAAGTACAATACATTTACTATAATCGATTTATTTTTGCTAATAATCATATGTACGACTATACCAATTGAGAAATGGTGGTGTTCTTAGCATTTCTATAAAAAAATATACAAAAATATTCAGAATATATTATTAGATAGGCAATCAATTAGCCATTTTCATTTATTTACAGGTGAAAGTTAAAAAAAATTACTTGACACGAAGAAAAATTAAATTAAAGTCGCATTTAGATAAAATTCTATTTTACTTATTCTCTTGAAAATATTTTTTAAAAATCTTTTGAAAATAAAATTCTTCTTAACTGAATATTTTCTCAGAAGCTTTATAATTTTAATGACAAATAAATAATTCTAACCTTTGTATTTTTCCAAATATTTTTTCTTTTCATGATGATTATTTATAATTCACAAATTTGTACATATATTAAATATAAATAATCAGAATGTGACCACGAACTGAGAGATAATTCAGTTATTCATGTGTGTTTTATAATTTGATAAAGACTCTTAACTCTGATTTGTTCCAAATACGCCATTAATCTTTCACCAATCAATATCATTTCATTTTTTAATTAATTTTATGTCATCGACCTAACTCAAGATCGCTGCCACTGCCAATCACCAAAGGTATTGAAAATATCGTCACAGATTTACGGAGATGGGAGATGAAATGAAACACCATAAATTATTTAACATTCATTGAATACACAATCACTGTACACACACCATCGCACTAGAATATTTAACTAAATCCTAGATACTCGTGTTCACGCGGTTAGGTCTATCGCTTGTTTATTATTTATGGTCAATCGCATGGATTTTTGTCGCTTTCAAAAACAAAACACTCTTACTTACGATACCGTTACTGTTTATATAAGGTCTTTGATTTCTGGAAATTTTTCCTTATGTTTCTGTGTGTTCTACCTAATTCTAGGTCCTCCCAATTTATTCTAATTTGTCTATAGTGTTACTCAATTATTTGATGTTTATTATGATTCAAGCGTCTCATAGATCAATACGATATCAATACGAAGATTCCTTGTCTTACTTACGACCTTAATACTTTTACAAATATGGCTATCTTGAACGTATCCTAAATCTATTGGTGTACCGCGACCAATCGAAGGAAATACTTAACCAACAACAAAGAGAACGAAATCGGCACGGATTCATACCATATACCGTTTCTCTACTCGTACCCACCGTAAAGTGCACGAGATCACCGGACAATTAACACGACGACACATTCCGCGGAACTCACCCATACATTGAAGAAGCGGACGAACCGACACACACACACAGACGTGGCAAAAATTCCGCGTGGACGAAGTCAAGGTACAGCTGGATACACGAGCTCCCGATGTAAGCCATCGCGCTATCAGCATACCTATATACATACAGCCAGACTGCAAGAAAGTTTTTTGTTCGCAAAACATATAAAAAGCAGCAAATGCCCTATACGGGCATGTCAGTCTCCCATCGACCCCCGGCGTAGGCCGGATGCTCTCGACCTTCGATTATCTATTATTGTCTATGTAATCGTACTTATGTATAACTTGTAAAAATTTTATCGAGAGAATAAAATCGTCAAGTATTCTACGACTTTGGAGATTTCCCTTTACAGGACGGATGGTGACCCTAACAGCACCTTCTCTAAAGTACATCCTACAATATCCTCAACAAAAATCCCCCAAAGAACCATTTACACATGTTTAGATTTATAGCTTAACTAACGTGTGATATTTAGATTGCAATTATCCAAAATACACCAAAGTGAATTTGCCTCCTGTGAATATCTATTCTTCCTTATTTGCTTAATTACATATATACTACATTCCTAAATGTCAAAACACTAGGATGCTCCTGGCGACAATATCACCTTTATTAATTTTGTTACAAGAATTAGGTACACATAATATCTATAACTAACATCCTCCCATAACAAAATTATCACATATAAAGGTATTGAATCAAAATAGATTAAGTTTCCGAGATGCCCATCAACTTAAGAAATTTAGGTGAACCCTTTAGTAACTAGTCTTGCCTTATAACGCACTTAACCATCACTACTGTGCTCCTTTTTGAAAACCCAATTGAAAGATTTGAACTCGTCCTTCATTGCCCTCTTCCACTGCTCTTTTTAAGAACCGTTCATGACTTCATTCAGCGTGATTTGGTCGCCTGTTTCATCTTCAACGCACATGTTGGTTATGCCGTAATAGTCTGGGCCCATAACTTGTCAAAACACTAGGATGCCCCTGGCGACAATAACACCTTTATTAATTTTAAAACAAGAATTAGGTACACACTATATCTATAACTAACACTAAATACATTGCGACACGTACTTGAACACTGGAAGAATCCATGGGTAGAGTCTTATTCTTCACAAAACTCCACAGTGGTGAAATCAACATCAATACCAACCAAAAATATTTCAGACTGTCAAACAAATTCCTTTGACAGGCTGCCTGCTCTCCCTAAAGGAGAACTTGTGTGTATACATCTGATCAGACATTCTTGATTGCATGTATACATACAAGATGTTTCTACATTCAACTTATTTATAGAAAATTAATAAAATACATAATTTGTTCATTAATATATAAAGACATTGGCCAAGAGACCAAGGTGTTGGAATTCAAGTCTCATCCCAGCCGATCACCGAGTTAATCTTTTTTTTGAAAAAAGTAAAAATTAAAATTGATAATATTTATGTAACATACTTTATACGGTATATCCCTCTCTACATATATTTTTAAATATATTGTAACGATATTCCAAAAATAAATACGCACTCCTGTCACTTATCACGATACTATAAAAATAAAAATTATATCGGCCTAGTGTGATCTACGGCCTTCAAGAAGCATCTGAAGCATTCTAAAAAACCTAGAAAAGCTAAGAAGCTACGGGAATGTTCTAAACATTAGAAAGGTCTAGGAGGTTTGATTTTTAAATCTGAGCGCCGGCTGCGGCAGGAAAGTTGTTGTAGTCGCATTTGACAAGTGAAAACACTGCGGAGTCGACCGCAAGCGGTGACGGCCGGGATGGCCAATCGGAGGGATAAATGAGCGAATAATAAGTAAAATAAGTTATTTCCTGAAAAGGTGAAATAAACTGGAGCGAGCGGAAACTGGATGGAATGTTCTAGTGAATGTTAAATAAAGTGTTTCAGCGAAAATAAATTGTTTATTTACGAGTGATATATTGCGAAATAGTGTAATTTAAAGAATAGAGTTAAGTTTAACAGCGTTAAGTGACATTGTATATTGAATAGTTTATTAATCAGTAATAAATAAATCGATAATTAATTTCCAGCGTTCAAATTCATTTCTATCGCAGGCACGATAAGTGAAAATATAAAACAGCCGTAATCTTGGTGAAGCAGCCAAAACAAAAGTACTCAATTACCCATTAAATAATCTTGTTTTCAAAAAACTTGAAGGTTATTTTATAAGTGACATAAAAAAATGAAGAATACAAAATGTCTCTGACAAGTTGACTTTCAGAAAAACTCGGGGCAAAAGAGTGTCTTTTACTTTGCGTTATATAATTTCTCAATTATTTTAAAAGCCAGATTAAGTTTTTTTTTTCATTATTCTTTCTTTAAAAAATGTCAACTTTTAAGTAAACCAAAATAAACGTTTATCTCCCGAAGCTAATGTCTCTAGAGCGGTATAATCCGTGAAGGAATTCTCTAGTGTATTTTTTATTTTCACGTTGAAACAACGCCTAAAGAGGTGATCTGCAATACGAAGAATAAAATGAGAATAGACTTATTTTCGTGATACAGTCAAAATTTCATTAAGTACTTGGTACGATTAAGATTATAATTTTCATAATTAGGATAATTTTGTTTTAATGCGTTAGAAATGCGGTCTTTAAGACGTATGCGTATAAAATCTTTGTATGACAGAGTAGAGAATGAACGAATTAAAAGAGAATGTAATGCTGGATGTAACGTAATAGATAGAATAAAGAGATGGTTTAGCAGTGTAAAACGGATGTGTGAGGAATGGATGGTAAAGAAAATTTATGAGGCGAGTGTTGAAGGCTGCAGAAAAAGACCAAGCGTCACCAGATAAATCAAATATTGGAGGATGCCCCTGTTAGAAGCTTCAACAATCGAAGAGCGTGCATGAGAAGATGTATGAAAGTGGACGAAGCAAAATGGTGTGCCAGGATAGAAGAGTTTGATGCTCTGCCTGCCCCTCTGGAAAACGGCGTGATGGTTATTTAGTTAGTAAGATAAATATTATTAATATTTAAAGTATTAACTTTGTGGTTAGACATTCTAACAGAGTGTTAGTTAGATTGGTATAAACCACTACCAGATTTTAGGTCTACCGGTTTCGAGACACACCCATCTCTTCGTCAGGACCAACACAACACTACTATGTTCACAACACTATACACCATAACCGTAGTAATGTTAACCTTTCACCAATATATATCACATGCGTATTAATCTTGTCAAAGATTAGCATGCACTAACGTTTTTACAGAACGATCGGGAATCTACGAGGGAGAGAGAGTGAGAGGAAGCGGGGTCTCGAAACCGGTAGACCTAAAATCTGGTAGTGGTTTGTACTAATTTAACTAACACTCTGTTAGTAAGATAAACTTTACAATTATCACAGAAACGAAGCTATTTATATGGAAAATATGTATGAAGGTCTTTAAAGGGTGGCCACAGGACTTGTGACCTATATTAGCTGTCTTAAGTAATCACTTTACCAAATTCAACGCTCAAACTCAATCATTATTAATTATCTGAAAACGAAACAAAATATTCTGAATACAGTCGTTTTCTTGCCATACAACTTATGCAAGTTCAAAAGTCTAACTGATGGCATAACATAATCCATTAAAGTAACTTTATGGTATCCATTAACTAGGACTTGTGAGAATAGGTAATGGATAGTTAGTTTGCGTCCGTCCCGATAAAGATACAGTGGTATCGAAACCGGTAGACGTAGAGTTACTAGTTACGTGGTGCAATGTTATTTAGTTAATTAAAAATAATAACTTTATGGTAATTAGACATCTTTCAAAATATATTGTAGATGTCTCATACAGCAATGGAAGTCTTTTTTTTCTATTTTAAAACAAAAGAAACCTTTTTAACATAGAACACGTCACACGACCAGTGACAATGGCGATTAATTGTGCCTCATATATTATATTATACATTACTACTCGTAAACATATCAAACATCGCATAATCGAAAGGGATATTTTAAAAATATTTTTTTGTTTTTTATAGAATTCTACGAGTATTATATCATTTTCAAATTTATACTTAAATACAAAGCATTTGGCAAAATTCAAAATAGTTTTGCAGCATGGATTTCTATTACTTAATGCTTAAATAAAAGAAGAACACTTTTAAGCCACTGTGTTATATTGTTGACAATTTTTATTATTTATTCATTCTTAACATCGAATTATTAGCGTAATATTTATTTGATTATTACGAGAGTCTAACTGAGCATTATCGAAGTCTTTCGGACTGTCTATATGAATCTAGAATCAAATGGGATATTCTCAAAATCGCTAAAAATTTGGAAAAACTACTAGAAATATGGAGAAAGTACTCGAAGGTTCTCGTTACATTGAGAAACTGACATTTGTATAAAAAAAGTGAGAGCGCGCGGTGAACCAGTTATTGCTGTTTGACAGCGCAACAAATGACCCGTGCAATGGCGTACCAGTGCGCCTAACGAGTCGAATACCAACGACAAAAATTAGAAGGAAATAAGTGCGACCACTTTCGTGCAAATTATGTAATTGACGCGAACCTGTGAAAATTTTAGTGTGAATTAAAGAATGGTGCTCCGATAAAATTCATACCTAGTGACTTCTTGTGATAAATAAATCTTTCGATCATTTTGAGTGCTTCATTTGCATTCCATACCCAAGATCAAATAATAGTCCTTTCATCAAGATATAAGTACGCTTTGAATTTAAATTAGAATTACAGACATTGACAACAACAAAAAATAAATATATGGGAGTTATAACGAATGAAAATTCTAGGCAATGAAATGTGTAATTTAAATGATTTCTTAAAATTAAATAACTCTTCGTTTAACACCACTTTATTGAGTTTAAACCAACTAGTTTTGACTCACAACTGAGCCTTCATCAGGGTTCAGTATTAATTGTGTTTGCTTATGTATGTGTTTGCATTCTGTGAAAATATATTTGTATCGTGTAAAAATTTAAATGATTTCTTTTAAATAATAATTTTTTGTCAAAAAATTCAACAAAAATGGTTATCCGATTCAGACACAGTCGTCTACGCAAGACGTATTACTGGGTGAAAAATAAAAAACGACTTTCAAAGAGTGCGTGAAACAGAAAATCTGTGAAAAAACTTACCTTGGACCTTCTCAAATCACCGTGGCTTCAGCGAAATTCTAAAACATATTCGTTTTCATCAACTTTTTTGTTGTATTCATTATTACGCCGCTAAAGTTAAGAGGCTTTGGATCCCACTCGAGAAAACTTTTAAAAGCTTCAAAATAATAATCCTTCAAAGAAACCTGAAAATTAACTTATATAACAATAGTTTTGACTGATATCAACTTTAAAACGTCGTATGACGAATAGGAAGAAATATTTATTATTTTAATGTTTGTATACATATCAAGATTACTTTTATAAATAGTTACATATACAGCATGAGTTATTCGGGAAGAGATGGACCACTTTATTTATAATAGCATAACCTAGCTTTTAGGGCAAATAAAAAAATGTTATTTTTTTTTATTAAATCAATATATCAATATATATATACATGTATATAAAAAGAAACCCCTGTTTCCCTACCCGCCAAGTTTTCCTCACAACCAGACACTACCACCCGACTTGCCCGTAAAATAAGAAAATATCTGGGGCGAGTGTTGAACGCAACATGAATAGAGAGCGTCCGCAAAAGACCTGGCATGATCAAATACTACAAGTATTGGCGGATGGCCCTGTTAAAAGCCTCTGTGGAGCTTGCATGAGAATATGTATGAATGTAGCCGAAGCAAAAGTGGTGTGAAAAGATAGAAGAATATGGCGTTCTGTCCTCTCAGCTTACACCTGCAGAGAAACGTCGTGATAATTAATTACATACATTTGTTGTTCTCACTTACGAAAAAATCTATATATTATTTTATTTTTGTCAAATCCAAAAAAAAAATGAATTATGTCAACTAAAATATTTTGATTTATGGTTTTCGAATTATCGGGATTTTAATTAATAGTTTGGGACACAAAAATTTCGATTTGTGGTGCACACAACTTTCAAAAGTGTGAATGTTCTTACTGTGGAATCTGTGAACGTTGCATTGTGTAAAGTAAATAAAGTGTAAAGTATAGACTTTCATACATTTTTCCCATATAAATAGCTTCGTCTCTGTTAGACATCTATAATTTATCTATAATTCATATAACAATTATCGACATCTATACAGAAACAAGTGTCTAATCGAACCATTTATCCATTAATACACTGCTTCAACTCTCTTTTGACACAACATACTTTTTTTATATGTAAAGTTAGCTTTTTTTAAAATATTTTATCGTTCAATTTATACATAGTGTATATTATTTTAGATCGTGCCAAGATTCCAGCTTGTCGGCACGTTTCTTTTCCATTATCTTGCCTAAGTACATTGCATATTTTGTCTAGATTTCCAGGGTCAAATTATTTAGTAGGAATTTCCTCATTTCCCTTCCTCTCCTTGTAGGTTGAGTGATATTCTTGACGTGCTCCGGTATTTTGTTGAAGAGTCGTGGTACTGTGTTCTCTGTTGTTCTTGCTCCGTAGAAGGTGTTGATTTTTTCACATTGAGTTTCCTGTTTGTGATTTGCCGAGTTCTATGGCTATGGTTCCTTTTCCTCTTCGTAGTGCTTCTTGATTATTTTATAGTGGTATATTTGTTTAACGGGGAGAACTTTGGAATATTAAAATAGTATATTTTCATTTTTTCGGCTTTGGACTATTATTTCTGGGTCTTTTTTGCATGTTAAGTATTTTTCTCATATGCGTTTTGTGAGTTCCTCCCCAAGACAATATTCCATATGGTAATATGGCTTCGGCTAGGCTAATGTATGTAGTCTTCAGGAGTTTAAATGGTAATATTTTTTTAAGTTGATCTAGTTAACCATGCAAAATCGGAGTTTTGCGCATATTTTCTTCCGGCTTCACCCATATAGCCAAGTAGCTCACTGCTTTGAGAATTATTATTAAGAATAAATATTGCGTAAATAGTGAAAATGTTCAACGGAAGGTATCTATTTATTAAATGACAACCTATTAGCCTAATACACAGCAACTTGTAAAAATATAAGTGTGTCAAAAATGAGTCTCTCTAACGATCTTTTGGATACCGAAACTTAACTCGCCCCCCAGCAGAATAACGATATAAGTCAACTTATTACAGACTTCTAAATTTATGTCATTTTATATTTTAAAAAATCTAGAGTTTCTATCAGTTTATAAAATCTAGAGAGTATATCACCGGAGCAAAATTTCCGCAGCTTAGCCGACCACCTCTCTACATTCCTTACTCTTTCAGTATGAAAACAAGTGTGAATATTATTACAATGTGGAATAGTGACCAAGAATATTTATTTTTAAGAAAAAACAATCAATCTTATAATTAGAGAAGTATTTACTTTTTAGAAAAATTCAATAAAACACTTCGTTATTTCCTTCGCACCGTAATAACACTAATTAAAATTATAACGTTTGCGGTGCATATTGCACATCTTCAGTAATAAACTTAAATATTTTAAGACTAAAAGGTATTGACTATATGCTGGGGGAGGGTGTATGGAAGTTGGGTGAAGGAGGGTATCAGGTGGAAAGATAAAGTGGTTGCGAGGCGTTGCTAATATGGATAGGAGGAGAGATATAATAGGTGTTTTTGGCAGATATGGTTTGAGGTTATGTGTATTCGCGAAGTGATCAGTGTGATTATGCACATCTGGCAAAAACATAATCAGGTCTGGTGCATGTTGCAGTGGACGCATAAGGCGCGAGTATGAATGCACGTTGATTTGAAGGTGTATGACAAGGCTGAGCGCGATGTGATACATGATGAATAGAAAGAAGTACTCACACTCAATTCGTTGATTTATTGAAGACATAAAATTTACATGTTGGAGAAATCGTTATACAACAATATACGGAGAGTGCGGTGTCGCGGGCGCAGGTCGGTGAGAAAATGATCGTGTTACTGGCGGGCTGCCCGGTAGGTACCTTCCCGTCGCCTCGGGCTTCTCATTGGGTGGATTCCCTCGAGCGCGATTGGTCCGTTTGGCACGATCGCGGGACTAGAGTCAGGGCAGACCTAGCTCACCACATGCTTTTATGTTAAGTACATTTTTATTATTATCCATTTCTAGATTTTTAGATGTCTAATTTTGTTCATTTTCTACATATTCTATGTAGCACTTTTACGGTGTCATGGGCGAAACAATGACGCTCTGATCATGCGTAATATGCCATCTCTGAGTTAATGTTAAAAAAAAATTATTCGCTTTGGGTGTTCTTCTATTCGCTAGTGCATTTTTCTTCCCGTTTGTCCAAAATAAGACAAAATTGGCAGTTCTTACAATGAATTTTGTAAACTTCACTACTGGCTAGTTGATCTATTCTAGTTTTATTATTTGACATAAATTTTCTAATACTGTGTTGGTACATAACGCTGGTTTGAACTTTTCTTTTCTTTTCATAATT
The DNA here is from genome assembly GCA_016648135.1 of Agrypnia vestita. Taxonomy (NCBI): domain Eukaryota; kingdom Metazoa; phylum Arthropoda; class Insecta; order Trichoptera; family Phryganeidae; genus Agrypnia; species Agrypnia vestita. Next base: position 69,765 of record JADDOH010001429.1, read on the forward strand.
TACATAGGTCTGTGGTTAGTTTTCCTGTGTGTAGGATTCTTCTCTATAGTTTGTCTGTGTTCAAATATTTTTTTGGTTTATAATACACATATTTTTGAAGTACTGTCTCTTTCTTTCTTTTTAATTTTATTTATTTATTATTTCTTCATTGTAGCCAATGTAAGTTGCAAATTTAAAATAGTTTTAAATTCTTCTAGTTCTCTAAGGATAGTGGTATGGAGATTAACCCGTGGATCATTGAGAATGCAGCCACCATTTGTGCCTCTCGGTGAGTGGAGTCTGCATGTATAAGTGTGTTAATGTGTATCTGGTCTTCTCCTCCCATACACCTTCCCCCCAGTATTTAGTCAATACCTCCTACAAAGGTGATGTATTACAGTATGAATGTATTATTTTAAAAACTCGTTATTTTATGTAACCAAATTTATTCATCAATAAATAAGGACGTACAAAAAAATTAAATCAATGAAAAAATATTTGGCTGCTACCGGGATTTGAACCACGAATTTTCTCCTATCCAGGGCAGGTTCATTAACCATAATTAAACGCTATAGCGGCCTCGTACGTTTCCTTCAATATATTGACCTTATATCTAAGTCTCTTATTATTTATTGATTTATAAATATTATCCATTATAAGCAATCCACTTTTTTGTAATGCGATAGTCACAAAGTATTTTGTGTATTTGCCGCTTTTGATCTTTCTGTATGTCTTTTGAAATTGATCAAACATTTTGTTTTAGAAATTCACAGAAATTTGTTCTGAAATTGTAACTTCACAGTAAAAATGTATTTATTTATTTATTTTATTTATTTGTTTACGCCCATTAGGCTTTTACATAAAGAGTATAAAATAAATTTCAAAAAGCACATACATTAAAAGTTTCAGGAATAGCACCAAATCATGAGTATAAAAATTAAAAATGTAGAGTAGGTAACGAGCAGCAATGCGTATAGGCTTTTACATAAAAAAATATATCATAAAATTAAAAAGAACATACATTAAACAATATAAATTACAAGTAGCAAATTATTAAAAGTACCAGGAATAGCACCAAAACATGAGTACAGAAATTAAAAATATAAAGTACAAAGCGGCAATGTGTACGAAAAATATATATTACCCACCATTACATATTAACAGCTGAAGTCAGTAACGAAGCAGTATTGCCTCTTTAATTGTAAACTTTACTTTCTCCAGACTGTCGACGAAAATGTCAATCATGCAACCATATTCATTACAAGTTCCCAATATTCTGTGTATCACAGAATTTAATTGATAATTAGTAATGCAATTGTTGCGATGGAATGTGACAATTTGTCGCGTTCTATGCGTGGAAGGGATATTATAATCGATACATGCCACAAGGTCAGGGCTGTCCAACATATTGTTTACAATTTTGTAAAGAAGAACTATATCATAAATTTTTCTTCTATCATATAATGTAAGTAAATTTAGTCTCTTCAATATGTAATTGTATTCTATGTTTTGTATTGGTATGCTTAACTTGTAGTTAATGTATTTGAGAAATTTGCGTTGGACACGCTCAATACTGTCTATATGCCCATTATAATATGGAGACCAAACTGATGAGCAATATTCTAATTGGCTCCGGACAAGAGACATGTATAACATTTTAATACTTTCAATTGATTGAAATGGGCGTGATGTCCTTAAAATAAATCCCAGCAATTTTAGAGACTTACAAGTTATCGCATTAATATGATTAGTAAAAGTAAGTTTCGAGTCGAATAATACCCCTAAGTCTCGAATACAGTCAACATTTTCTAGTTTGGTGTTACATAGAGAGTATTCAAAATTTATTTTTGATTTTAATCTAGTAAATGATATAATTTTGCATTTATTTAAATTTAAGTACAATTTATTCGTTTCACACCATACTGAAAGAGAATTTAGGTTTTGCTGTAATATGTTGCAGTCATAAATGTTGGTTACTGATTTAAAGATTTTTAGATCATCTGCAAACAGCAAATATTCAATGTCATTAAATATTGTTGAAATGTCATTCACAAATAATAGAAATAGTATTGGTCCAAGATGCGATCCCTGTGGTACACCACTAGTAGCATGGAAACATTCTGATACATATGAATATATTTTTACCCTTTGCCTTCTTTCACTCAGATAGCTCGTTAACCAAGAAAGTATTTGTCCACCAAATCCTATTTTTCCCAATTTGGCAATTAATAAAGCATGTGAGACTTTGTCAAACGCCTTACTGAAGTCCGTGTAAACTGAATCTACTTGAGTTTTATTAACAAAAGATTTAATAATGTAATTTTCATACAAAACTAAATTTGTTAGGGTAGATCTATTTGAGATGAATCCGTGTTGGTACGGAGTTATTGTTTGTTTTAAAACAGGAGATATAGTATCGAGGACTAGTGATTCGAATAACTTAGGTATACAAGATTGTATGCAAATGGGTCTATAATTTTTTACATCATTATTGTCTCCATCTTTGAAGATCGGTGTTAAGAAACTTTCCTTCCATATATGTGGGAATATACCCGCTGATATGGATTTATTAAATATGATTGACAGGGGGAGAGATAGTACATCAACACAATTTTTTATAAATAGTGGAGGAATTCCGTCAGGTCCATGCCCTTTATTTACATCAAGTTTTTTAATCCCACTTATAATACTGGAAGTACTTATTGTGCAATTATTTATATTTAATGTGGTTTCAATGTTTGATGTTGCTGATGTGTGGTCGGTGTTTTTTGGTAACACAGGTACATAGACATTTTTAAAGAATTCCGCAAATAAATTAACAATCCCATCAAAATTATTACAAAATTTACCATTGTAGAACATAACATTAGGATAACTATTTTTATAAACTTTTAGGGATTTTGTATAATTCCAAAAGGTTTTAACATTTACTTTGATGGAAGACTCAACTTCTTTTATATAATTAGAGTAACACCATTTAGACAATACTTTACATTGAGATCTAAGCTGTGAGTAATTACTGTAATCGATACTGTTTTTTGTTTCTTTATATGTTTTGTGAGCAAGCTTTTTATTTTTTATCATTTCCTTTAAATCTTTCGAAACCCATTTTGGAAAAGAACTAGGAAATATTTCAACATATGGAACAAATTTGTTTACAGTGTCGTCAATAATACTATGAAATTTTTCAGTAATAACATCAATATCATCACAATTCAACAAAAAAGACCAATCGATGTACTTAAGATGTTCATTAATAGAAGCATAGTCAGCTTTATGAAAATTTCGTGAAAATGTATGATATTCATGCGGTTTGACATATTTGTACTTAATGCTTATAATCAATATAATCAATATTCTTTAATATCGTTATTTTATATGCATATAAATACTCCTCTCATAAACAAAAGCTATGAGATCATAATGGGGAGTATAAAATAATAATTAAAATGTAATAACATTAGTGTAATTTATTTTTGAAAAATCATTTTATTATGTACCTAGTATACAAATAAATAAAATAAAAAATTTATCAAATATTGATAGAAAAAACAAGTACTTGGTTTGCGTATTTAAAAAAACAATAATGATTTCTAATAATTATTCCTACTTTTTTATGTTCTAAAAAAAAAAAAGAAAAACACATGGAAATAATATATTTGAATACTTTTGACTTCTTTTGAAAAAACAAACAATATGGATATGAAATTACATAGGTACATTATATTTCCAATCTCCGACAAAGCCAGGAAATAAAATATGTAGCCAAATCAAATATGATGGCCGACTTTAAGCTAATGGCATCAAGCATGGATCCTCACCGATATAGATTTTCCAGCGAATCGCTAGCGAAGGCTAGTAATAGGAGATACCTTCAGTATAGAACCTCGGCTTTTCTTCAAGTAAAGATCCCATAAGAACTAGCTATCACTTAATAATTGATATGGCAGTTACTTTGTGGTGCAGACGCGTTGAGTTAAATTTAACACAACTATACTTTCGAGAGGAGCAGTCCATCCCATCATCAAGTGTAATTTATAACTAACCTAAATACAGAGATTATGAAAATATTTGAGTAGAGTAACGGGTCGCAGAGCAGTGGGGTGATTTTTTTGTGTAATCTTCAAGGGGATGATGCTGAGAAGTGCAGCCTTTGTCAGAATTTGATATTGTTTTTGAATATTTTCTCAGAATTCAAGTTCTTTTTAATCTCCTCAAATATTTTCATAATTTCTGTATTTAGGTTAGTTATAAATTACACCTGATGATGAGAATGACTTCTCTTCTCGAAACTATAGTATGCATTACAAAGTTAAATTTAGTTTAAATTAACTTGTTTATTGAATTTTTAGGCGGAATAAAAATCTGCGGTACCGCTATATTGTTACTAAGTCCAATTTATATAATACATTCTGAAATTTTAATCATATTTTGATTATTGTTTTGAACAATCCCACACAAATAACCAGCTTCTGACTAGGGTGGGTCCATGTCACCCCAGGGGCTTTTATAGGGGTAGGAATATATGGAGGAAGAAAGCAGCCTTCCTTAGTCTTAAAAGGACCTGTGTTGGTAAGAAGAAGAAAGTACAAAGATAGATCCTACATTCACATCTGAAAGGTAATCGAATAATTCCATGTAGCAACACAGATACAGGTTCAAAGGCACTTGTTCGATGTTTTTCCTTACCCGATGACTTGCATTCCATTCAAGGCTACAATTATTTAGTAATACTCAGTATATTAAATAAATTAACTAAATACTTTGTATAAACCACTTGGAGTAACTTTAGGTCTACCGGTTTCAATACCACTGTATCTTCGTTAGGATGGATGGACACTATTTATCCATTAGTTTTTATATATTTTCACGGGTCGTGGCTAGGGAGGAATGTATGAAAACACTGGAAATCAATTAGCATTTATTAATTTATGTTTAATTAATTTTTCAATATGCAAAGTCATTTAACACGAATTAAACGTAACGCTTTTCTTTAATCTACACTTTTTTGCAATATATTACTCATGTATGAACGAGTTATTATCGCTGAGTAACACCTATTTGGTCAGAACTGAAGAAAAAAATATTTTTGTTCCATTTTTAAAGCACTCCGCTTTTTATACAATAGTCACAAATACCTTTGTAAAAAAAATTGTTTAATAATTCACAGAACTTTATATGGGTTGTATCAAATGTTTCCAAAAATTAAAATGAAAAAATTAATTTCCGGCGTCCACTAGCGGCAGATGCACCAAAGTATTTGTGATTATGGTATTATAAAAATCGAATTGCTTTAAAAATTGAATAAATATATTAACCAACTAAAAAGAGACTACATATAAGGTCGAAAAATGGTCCTGAACTCTGCTCTTAAATGGCTTTACAATAATAACGTGTTTTCTTTAATATAAAAAAATTTCGAAAGAAAGATTTTCGTTTTTTTTCGAAATTTCGAAAAGGATGGACAGAGAGACAATCCTCACAACAGTGTCGGCTTCCGAGTGATCATTAGATTTATGATGTGAAGTATTGTTTAGTATCACAAATCTTCAACCGTTGGAGTTCATCTCAGATTTTGGAGGAAAGAAACACAGCATTGGGGAGTTGAGCAATCCTTCCTATCCTCTTTACAACCATTTTTATTACAGTCCACAAAACAATTTCCTTCCCTATTATCCTCCATTCCCATCAATATTTTTCTTTTTCTAATAAAAATATTTAATTTTTAACATTTTTTTCTGTTTCTTCTTACTACTTAAACATCTCTTTTTAATTTATAAGATCTATAAGATTATGTATTGGATCTTTTTAACTGCAATCTATTTCTTCTTGTTCATACTACTTACAACCATTTTCTTCTTATGACTTAAACTTCTCTTTTTAATTTACACAATTTTATTACATCTTTTAACTGTATATCCGTCTTATGTTATTTTTTTAAATTTATATTTTGTATATTTTATAAAAGCCCATAAGGGCGTTAAATAAATAAATAAATATTTTTGTCAATTTTATCCCAACGCAACTTTTGATCCCGGCGAATTACTTTCCAATAAGTAGTGGGATATCTTTTCAAGAAATATATTTACTTATTTTCGGGACCTTGGTCTCTCTTCCTCTAAACTGTTTATTCAAGAAACAGCAAGATTAATGATTTCGAGCAGTCGAGCATTGTCTTGCCATTATCATTACAGAAACTTTAAAATATACTTTAAAGTTGATCGCTAACTTAAACCTTCGTTTCGGGGCTGTCAGCCAGGGTGACAACAGGAAAATCTCCCAACAATTCGTCCAACTAACGCAAGATGCCTCCCCGGCGACCAAGTTTTTAAATCCGAGTCAAGCAATTTATCTTGAGCGCTGTTGAGAGCCATCTGTCAGCGAGACCAATATATCATAAGGTATAATTTAATGAAAATGACAAAAGTACTTTGACTTTTTCAAAACAAAGCGAGAAGATTATAATTAGCAACTCTGAAGTGTAGTTTTATCGGAAGACAAATGAATGCGCTAATGGATATTCCGCAATTTTGAGTACTTAGAACTCTGAACTATTTTGAATTTGCACAACATTTTAATGCTTATGCGTTGAAATGAATAAAAATTGAATCACAAGACGCAGATATATTAAGTGCCAACCAATTGAATAATTAAAGGGTTACACCACTTTTACATTTTTATGCTTTATGTTATAGCTTAAAATTCTAAGAATATTTTGGGTGCATGGTAGGTGAATTTGTCAGAATTTGAAGATGATATCTCAAAAACTACGTTTCCGATTTTATTCAAAATATTCAAAAATCTTACTAATAATATTATATTAAATGCAGTTTACGATTTATTTTATACAGTGAATTACTTTCTTACTATGAATTTTTAATATCGATTTTTTTTAAGAAAAAAAAGGGTTTCTGGAATGCTTAAAGAAGTATGTGGATTACCAAATAAATTAGTAGAAGATTAAAATATAGTGTATATGAATAAATGTGTTTTGCGGATCAAAGATATGATATTTTTTTAAAACAATAGTATAAAACTAGGGCTCCTTAAGGATTTCTGATATTGAAGGTTAAAATTTAGTTGAAATAAAATAAAGATAGTTAGGGTGAGTTAAGAGATGCCCTTAGTTTGCACATAAATTTGCACAAGAAGAAAAAACCCGAAGTGAATGGGGTGAGAAATTGTTACATCGAATGTGAAGTGGGTATCTATTACTCATTAATCTATCTGTTTTATTTGTCTTTATGTATATGTAAAAAAAATCTACTTACAAACCGGTCTCTCGAATCAGTTGGTGTTTTTTTGCAAAACAAAATATGTAAATGTTCTTTTATTTAAATAAAAAACAAATAAACAATCAAATTATACATTCAAAAAACTTCAAAATTTGTTAAATATCCGTAAAATAAAAGCATAATCTAATAACAAATAATATTATATTTAAGTCCTCAAAAACGTATTGGTTTTGTTCTACGTATTTTAAAAAGGAAGTAGATTTTTTCTGATAAAACAATCAAAACGTTCACTCATATTTGCCGACTGGAGGCTTCGCTGGAGGAAGAAAGCTTTCCGGAAAATCTCCGTCACATTTTGGTATAAAAAATCCCCGAAGAATATTTCCCAGGAAGTATTTCCAACAAGCTTGAGTGGGATTATTGGGCCGGAAAATGCCTTATCCCTTAAATAAATAAAATTCTTATACGTTTCGCAGAGAAATATGATAAGAGATATATTGTTTGATTTAAGGCCAAAAATGAACAATGCCCTCGAACAGATTTTGAGTATTTCTGTATCATTAAAACATATATTTTTAAAATGTGTAAATTATAATTTTCGCTATTCTATTGTGTTTCAATGTTGACTATTTTGTTTCTACAATTAAACTGAATTATGAAAGAAATCAGGTATAAGACAATGTTTGTTGAGATTATTATGACATTCTTAACTCAAGAGAAACTGTGCATAATCGAAGGTTTTCCGAACAATCCGGACGTTTTTAGAAACATCTGGAAGCCAATCAAATGCGATAGTATTTGCGAGAAGATCCTGTAAAAATTTGATAGCATGTCATACGTTTTTTATTAGTGCGTGACGCCAGAATATTAGTATAATACTGTACTGTCCTTTACGCGCTCTCAAGAGAAATTTCATATTCTGCTGTTCCTTATATACGTATAATTACATAATATATTATTTTATTCCAAGTGCATACTTGACCCATTTCCGAGTCAAAGTGTAGAAGATAGAAGATCGCAGTGTGACCAGACCGGGGCGAGAAGTCTTTCTACGATAAACATTGAACGGAGTCTTCTAGAGCGTAATCTAAGCAATAGGAATAGCGTTAATTAGTACGAATTTAAGAACAGTAAAATAATAAGTGTATGACATATTCGGGAGACATTTAGCAATTATAAAATTAAGAATGCTTCTAAAATTTAACTTGTTTCCAGTGACTTTTTTTGGTAATTAAATAAACAAACTTATTTTTCAAAGTTTTCATTTATCTCGCAAAGCTACGTCAATATTGACATATATACATTTGATGCAAAAAAAAACATATTTTTGGAAAGGACTGTTACACCAAGCTAAGTGAATCGTTAGGGTAGATTTATAAATCACACTTTGTTCCGTTTTAAAACGTAATAAACGCAGTACATGTATGCAACATGCGTTGAATTTTATTCAGCTCGTGTGTATTGAAACATTTTAATATAATCCGCCCCTAGTAAGGAGGGAGGTTACTTGAAATATTAAAGCGGAAAGGCCGGAAGGACCCAGTGTCAACACCGGGGGTAGTGGACGATAAATTTTTATTAGGACGTTTTTATAAATCGGAGAACAACACCCTTCAAAACCTCCGCCCCCCGTATGGCGCAGAAAACTGGAGAATAATAAATTCCAAGGAAGCTTATCCAGAGGACAAATATCTCTCAGGATAAATGAGTTTGTTAAGTGTATGTGACTCGGAACTTAATGAAATTTCTTGAAAAACAACATTTTTCTGATGAACTTTGATCTTTAGTAATTTCATAAAAATATGAGGAGCAACAAATTACTGTAGCAAAAAATCATTTATAGCAGAAATTGGACAAAATATAAATAATAAAGATTCCTTAAGCTTAATGGTAAATTTCATGTAAATAAAATAAAAAAAACACGAGTTAGATTATGTTAAAAAAAGTGAAATTTTGAGTTGTATATTTATAGCAATTTTTTTATTTATATAGCAATATTTTCCTAGTGTTATTTTATCGTGTGTTATTTTTTCCTATGTAATTTAATGGCATTACTTATAATATTTTATTTATTTATTTTATTTATTTATTTTATTTTATTAATTACACGGCTTAATAGCCTTTTACAACAGGTTTATACATAATTAAAATACAACAAACGATTAAATGTAAAAGAAAAATAAAGGGTATAAATGTAAAAAAGTATATATGTACATAGTTTAAACATAATGAGGTTAGACATATATGTAAAAAAAGTATATATGCAAAAAAGTGTAAAGTAGCAGGTTTATACATAATTAAAATACAACAAACGATTAAATGTAAAAGAAAAATAAAGGGTATAAATGTAAAAAAGTATATATACATAGTTTAAACATAATGAGGTTATACATATATGTAAAAAAAGTATATATGCAAAAAAGTGTAAAGTAGTGATCTCAGGAATTTTTACTCACCGATAATATAGCAATATTAAATTTGAAAAGCCAGGTATATATAAAAAAAATTATATTTATATATATATAAAAAAAAAAAAATTTAATATGACACAAGCACCATAATACATAATCCTCAATATAAATAAATTAACTTACCACACAAAATAAAAAATACAAAAGATATACCCTCACAGTGTCAAGTTATTTTTGAAGGAAAAAATCGTTACTTATTTCACATAAACGATAATTGCAAATAATGTTACAAATAACTCCTACTACAACGTCGTCTGAGGCATTTCCACAATGTTTCACGCTGACTGTGATGCAGTAATATCCGCTCTCAGATATCCGCGTTGATTATTATTATTAACCTACTTTGCGATCTGATCCAGCAATATCGCTATAACAAAAATAAATAATTAACCCACATTCATATTTACATATTTGTACAATTTACACTTATTCTTTTTATTTCATATTTTGACATTAAATTGGGTCAAGTACGCACAATAAAAAAAATATTAATATTATATGTAAATAAGCAACAGTACAAATGCGTAAACCAAGTCGCCATAGAAATTTTGACGGTTACCATATATGAGAAAACAAGGAAAAAATGTCAATGATCTAAGAAAGAATGGAAGAAAATAGGTCTCGTGGAATTGCAGTAAAATAGGTAGCTCATCCAATCCACTAACAGTCACAATTCCATAATCACAACTGTTCTCATTGAGAATATTGACGTTTGTACATGAATGGTATATCTCTCGAATTTGAATATTTGAATTGAATATTTTGTATCAACATTAGAGATACATATCATACAGTGCCTCGAAACATATCATTAATCGAAGATTATGGTCCAGAATTATTATTCTCAGTTCCATCAGTGCGACTGCTCTTATTAAGGGGGGGGGGGGTAAGGTTAATTCGTACAAAAAAAGGCATGTTTTTGTGAATTTTTTGTGACGACACAGTTAAAAAATCTTTATTAAAACTAATAGTACATTAAAGTATGACATTTGAAAAATTTTGTGTAAAATTTTCAAGACAAAATACTAAAAAATACGGCAATGGCAGCAATTATTCGGACGTGTCTCGGAAAAAAGTATAATTGCGGTGTCCATCATAACTTGGTGCTAGATCATCTGAAATCAAAAAATCAAAGTTCATTAATTAGATAATAGATTTTTTCAGGTAACGCTGGGAGGGTTTATTGAAATTTTAATTTTTCAATTTTTTGGAACACTTTGAAGGGAAAAACGCGATTTTTTGCGAAAAATATTGACTAATTTGTTATTAAAAAATAAAAATTAATAACAAATTTGAAAAAGTCTCCAGCGTTACCTCGTAAATTATGTACAAATATAGTGTTTAAAATTTCAAAAGGATCGGTGCAGTAGTTTTGAAGTTATGATGGACAACCGACTTGAGATGTGGGGAAAACGTTTTCAAGTTTTGCACACTGTAAAATTCAAAATAAAACTCAACACTTATTTTATACTTACACATAATCGTCGATGCCATGTTGACACGACAAAGAGCTTTCATCATCAGCATCTTTTTGTCCTTGTCTACGCAAAACTCTTCTAATACAATACCACGTCCGGTAGTCCTCAGGTGAGCGCGTCTCTTAGCTGCCCCAGCAGGTATAGAAAATCAGTCTGAGTATCGCTCAAATGTTCATAATTTCGTCAATATTGCTCCGATTGACTTGAAATTTTGACACAATATTCTTGCGATGTTATACATTCATTTAAAAAATTAAAAATAAAATGCAAAAAAAAAAAGTTAAAAACCTTACTCCCCCCTTAAGAGAAAAATAGAGATAAAGAAAATACTAAAAGAGACAGGGACAGATGCAATTGCTCTTTTTAAAGAGAATATATTTTAAAAGCCGTATAATTACAGAGACAAAAAATACGTATTCTACTCTAGACTAGGAGAATTCTTAATGAGTTTGTAACCCAAATAGTGCCTGAAACAGGAAAGCTCTAAAGCTGAATAGATTATTCAGTTAGCTTTTCAAAAAAAGTACACAGCAAGGTAAATTTATATACCTTTTCATATATACATGTATGTAATTTTTTCATGTACATATATAACAAGCGAACATTACATATTTTTTTTTTTTATCAATAATAATCTTGTTTTATCTATCCATATGTATTTTATATTAATATCTATAATTAATTGATTCATTTTATATTATAATTTGTTCTCACTTTGAGCTGCTCATCTTGGAACAGCTTCATCCTAGTGAGGTGAGTGGATCTTTTTCCAACGCACTTATATTAAGTTCAGAATAAATAATTAATGAAAAATATGAAAATATTATGAATATACATTATATTTATGTACCAAGAAAAAATGCAAAAGTATTTCGGATCATCGAGAATTCTAAGCAAAACAAGCAAGTACCTACAGTGCTTACTTAATATTTCTTTATGAGATTTTTAACGGTGCGATGGAATACCCACGAATTCTGGAAATAAATTAATACTAATTTTTAAATTCATAAATATGAAACGAGAATTATTAAGGAAAAATTAGACGTCTGACAGAAAAGAAAAACAACACCCGAGGCGTTAATGTACAAAGATATGCAAATATGCGGAAGTAGATACCGGGAGATATTAAAAACGAAGAAAATTTTAAAATGATAAAAATAATTTTCTGGATAGCTTGAAAAAATATTTATTTTTCTTATTCGCATTCGGTCTACAAACACGCCTTGAATGGTCTGATAAGTGATAAAATGGTCCACACTAAACATTTTGTTACGTGATCACATGAAAAGTATAAAAGCAAAGGCAGCCATACACAAAAATTGAAAAGAAATATTTTTAACGCACTTATCGAAGATCACTAATTAATAATGTACTGAATTAGAGATAGCTCTATCCCTTCCAAAATCAATTTTTCCAAATAACTTTAGAAAACATATAGTAATATCCTTGTTGTATAAAAAGCAAAAGCACCAATGCAAATACAAAATTGCCACATCATACAAAAGCGAGAGTTGATGTCGATTTAAGACTGAAACATCATAGCAAAGGCAACAATATACAATTATTAAACAGTGAAAGCAGCAACGTCCACTTTTTTGGTAGCAAACTCAGCAATATTCATATTTAAAAATTTAATATTCTTCTAACTTATTTTCAAGTTCAGCACTAAGTAGCGGTTATATACCGGAATAAATTAGTGACGGAATATAATTTTGTCTACGATGAGCATGTATTATACGCTCAACCAATTTTATCAACATTTACAAGAAATATATCAAGGTTGTCGTCTTTAGATGATATCGTGTTATAGCAATTAATCATTCTAGAAAGAGAAGAGAAATAGCCTTTATTGGTCTTATACAACAGTGAAATAGGCTTGGAAATGTCAATGGTCGGACAACGATGTTTATGAATATTTGTGACAGAATTGAGGGGGCGGCGGGTGCGGGCGTCTAGTTTTTCTTGACTATTTTGTTGAGTGTCATAAGATCTGTAATATTTCTTATTTCCGCTAGAGAGATTATGTGAAAATTTCCTGGTCTCTTGTCGTACGTATTAAGTGAATCGCTCAGACTTTGTCGATATGTCGTATTCCATCCACATAATGGATGAAGTAATTTACATAAAACTGTAGTAAAACTCACGTAGCGTTTACTTGGATCTTTCAAAACACTGTTTAAACTAATTAATTAATATTTTAAATAAAGTAATTAATATTTTAAATATATTTCAAACGGCTTGCTATATATTTCAAACGGCATTATTCAATCAAAATTCGGCAAATGTATTGCCCATCGGAGTTTTATTTTATATCTACATCTTTATACATCCTGAATCTTTTAGTTATCTTTCTTCCTATTATTTTTTTTTATTCTACAAACCACATAATTCACATTATCTATTTTATTGTAGACATGGCTCGGTTACGTTTTCCCTTGAAGCTAATGAAGTAGGCAGGAACAAACTGGTAGCTGACCAGGGATAAATAGCGGGATTTAAGGGAGATCTATAACCAGAAGAAGAAGAAAATATTGGTTGGTTTTGAAAGTAACGTGATACGTAAAATTGATGGATCTGTGAGAGATGTGGATGTTTGGAGAAAAAACGTATAATGATATGTTATAAAAAATTTCTAAAAATCTTCATGTAACTATAATTATTACTTACAGCGGGTCGTATCCAGAAGAAACTCTCTTCTTCTCAATGAATTTAATGAGCTTATGGCGGATTGACTCAAATTGCAGACCAGTGACATCTGTGTGGCCACGGTCGCAGCAAGGGACGTGCTGAATCACTCGCGCGCAATACCATGATAAACTTACCTTTTTATTCTTCTACTTACAATGTACATTGCTCAATATATTGTGTGTATAATATGGGTTTTCACTAATAATTACCATTTCACGTCCAGTGCATCCAGGAATTGACGTTAATACAAATCTGATACTTAAATGGCTGGTCGCGCTGGTGACGCCGTAAAAGACGATTTACCAGCGCCACCATCGTTATAAGCTCATGAATATCATAATCCTTTAATTTACTTTTTTAATAAACTCTTTACGATCCTTGCTATTATTTATTATAACGAGTTTCAACACTCCTGTCACTTCTGCTGGTTATTTTAACGTAGTTGAGTAAACATCAGTCCATGTAAGTGAGAGAGATAGACGAGAATGAGAGAGAGAGAGTGAATGGTATAAATCAAAAGGCACCATTTGGCTTCTCTCTCTTATTACACAGCCACCGTGACGAGAATATTACTCCTGTAATCTTATAACCGAACTATTGTTGCGTGAATTACCTCTCTCTTATTACACAGCCACCGTGACGAGAATATTACTCCTATAATCTTATAACCGAACTATTGTTGCGTGAATTACCTCTCTCTTATTACACAGCCACCGTGACGAGAATATTACTCCTATAATCTTATAACCGAACTATTGTTGCGTGAATTACCTCTCTCTTATTACATAGCCACCGTGACGAGAATATTACTCCTATAATCTTATAACCGAACTATTGTTGCGTGAATTACCTCTCTCTTATTACACAGCCACCGTGACGAGAATATTACTCCTATAATCTTATAACCGAACTATTGTTGCGTGAATTACCTCTCTCTTATTACACTGCCACCGTGACGAGAATATTACTCCTATAATCTTATAACCGAACTATTGTTGCGTGAATTACCTCTCTCTTATTACACAGCCACCGTGACGAGAATATTACTCCTATAATCTTATAACCGAACTATTGTTGCGTGAATTACCTCTCTCTTATTACACCGCCACCGTGACGAGAATATTACTCCTATAATCTTATAACCGAACTATTGTTGCGTGAATTACCTCTCTCTTATTACATAGCCACCGTGACGAGAATATTACTCCTATAATCTTATAAACGAACTATTGTTGCGTGAATTACCTGTAAACCAATAAAGTATCTACAAGCTGGAATCGAGTTTTTCTAGATTTCTGAAGCAACAACGTTCTCCTCCTGTCATAAGAAGGAGAACATTACTGTTATGAAGATCAACTTATTACAACTCATTAAGTTAACGTCTCTCTCTTCTGGCAAATTGTAATGGAATGTTGTAAAAAACTTATATAAAAATAGTACGATGTTCCTGAAAAATAAGGACATTCCACATTTTTCTAGTGTAGTTAAGGGTATTTTGCAGAAATCAGTGTTACTACTCAAATTAATAACAATAATTAAAAAAATTCCGCGTTCTGTATTTTTTTTAAATAGAGATACGAACAAGGAATACGTGTCACATTAATATTTTTATTATTATCAAAACTTGTGCTATGAAAATACGACTAACTTGCTGGTCTGGAGTGAGGTTCGAACCCGCGACCTTTGGATCACGAGGCGAGAGTCCCAACCACAAAACCATCAAGCTGTTGATAATTATTGATCATAGATAATTTGAAAAGGAATTAAAATACAATATGATAAGATCTACCTTAATATGAATGAACAAATTTCCTGTTTTTTACCTAAGCAAGGCACAGAAACTCCACAATTTACGGACAGAACAACGCACCATGCGCAGTCATTGCGTACCTCCATCAATCTTCCACCTACAACTGCCAACTAAATGTTTTTAAGACCAGAGGATTTCAGACACATTTATGCTATTGGAAGGAGTACGTTTTTTTGGTGTTATTGGTAAAGGTAAAGGAAAAATATAAAAATAAAAATAAAAAATTTAACGCAGTCGAGGATTATTAATTTAGAATGCACTGAATTGTAGGGACCCGCAGGACCAACTAGCCATTCAATTTACCGTTAACACGCATGCATCGCCTTGGAAACAAATACTCGAAATTCATAGACATTCTTCGTTATAGGAGCATACCCGAATGAAAGAATTATTTAGACTTAGAAGTAATTATTTTATTGCTGATTTCTCTTTTAAATATGTTTGAATTCTATGTTAAGGTTTTTTTTTTGTTAATTTAGTCTTCTTATATTATTTATCGGGTACATTGGTTTAATTTTATTTATTTTACTTTACTATTCATTTGTTAAAGGTTCCTAATTATTACTGTTTGCTTTTGTACTAATCATTTTTTATATATATTTTTAATTTCTCTTAAATATGTTTTATTCCTAGTATTAATTTTTTAATTTATTACTTTAAAACGTGTTTTATTTTAGGTATATAAAAATCTTTGTAATTTATTGTACCTACTGTAACAGCCCATTAGAGCGTTGACGTATAGACAAATAAATAAATTTGAGATTTTATAAAAAAACACTTTCCAAAATCGTGTTTCCAAATTACTATTAAAAGCAAACATAGCAAAATCCACTTCAACCGATTAGCCTTCAAGGATGTTTCAAGTGACAAAATACCCACTTCATACGTAATTGAGGTTTAATATCGATTTAAACAAAAACATAATAGCAAAGGCAGCAGTATCCACTATTTGGTAACAAACACAGTAATATCCATAGTACTAACAGTTAAATATTTATTTATAACGTATCCCAATTATAATAATTTCATTGTCTTTCCATCCGTCCATCTGTCCGTCCATTTTTTAATTTTGTTTTCTTTAAAGTAAAAAAAAATAATTTTCTCTTCATTTCTTTTTTTTAGTTATTATTTTCTTCTTCCTAATCGTTTTTTATTTAAATACTCATATTTATTTTTATATTTAAATAAATACTTATTCCTTAGGAACCGACATGTAAAAATACCGTCATTTTTGACGGATTACAGCTAATATAAAATAAAAGCTGAGGAAGTGATTGTTTTTAAAAAATATTTCCAACAAGATAAGAATCATATTTTCAGAGAAATTTTCTTGAGTATTGACAGATTTTTTTGTATTTATCTCAGAAATACCTCACCGGGATATTGCTGCCTTTGCTTTTGTACCCCTCAAGCATAATGCATACCTTTATATTTCATAGTCACAAAGATGAGTCAGCCTTGGAGATGATACACAACAAAATGGGTCCTCAAAATGGCGACAATTTATGCGAACAAAAGGTCATCATTAAAACCGCCCCCGCCCTCGGTGGCGCGAAAAACTTGTAAAAGGAAAAATAAATCGTGCCCCAAATCTGTAGACCCCAAGTTCTCAAACGTTCGTTTGACACAAACACACTTACCTTAATTAAGATAAATTACAAAAGTTTCACAGATACGTTGGTAGGTACTTGTATTAAAAATATGTATCAAAGTCTTCATAGGATGGCCAAAGAACTTACGACCTGAATTAGCTGGCTTGAGTGATCACTTAATACAATGCAACGTTCACCAAATCTACTGTAAGAACGTCCAGACATTATCTTTTTTTTTTAAATTGTATACAGGGTTGTAAAACATCAATAACCTCGAAACGTTGAACTATCATTACAGTGACCTATATCGATTACGATAAATTCTTTCGTTACAATAGAAGTTAAATAAGATAAAATGTTTGTTATGGTCATTTACCATTGAAAATTTGTAATGTACTCATGACATATATACATATATATGTCTCTGCTGTTAATGATACATACCTCTATATTTTCAAAGTGAAGTATGATTTTTTTAAAGTATCCATGACATTCTTCCGAATTATTTAACACATGCGCTGGAATACGCCTGAAAATTAATTGTTTCATTTTTCAAATTATTACATTTCACTTACCTTCATTGTGCGAGTGAGAAAATAAATAATGGTCACTCGTAATAATTCTATACGTTCATTTTTTACAGAAAGTATAAATCAATTGTTTGATTTTTCAAAATCGATTCATTAAAACTTAATCCTGAGAATGATACGCACCACACGCTTCAGTCATGGTGGCTCATTAAAAAAATATCTATCATAGACCAACACAAAGCTGGATAAAAAATTTAAAATAGATTTCCAGAAATGAAGCACTGAGAATAATATTAAGAGGAATCGATACGCAAGAATCAAAGTAACAAGTCTGAAAAATTCAATCATGCAGAGTAGAAGGAAGTTGTTAAGCAAATTATCTGAAGACCTTAAACTAAATCCAACTAACTAACCATTACGCCGTTTCACCGCAGGGGAAGGCAGAGAGGATTGAACGCCACACTCTTCGATCCTGGCACACCACTTTTGCTTGTTGCGTCTTTTAACAGTACTGTACTTTAACAGTACAGTACCATCCTCAAATACTTGTAGTATATGATCATGCCGGGTCTTTCGCGGACGCCCTCTATTCCTGTGGGCTTCAACACTCGCCTCATATATTTTCTTAACCATCCTTTCCCCGTTCATACGTTCCACATGACCAAACCATCTCAGCACTCCTTTCCTTATTATATCTACCACACTACAGCCAGCATTGCATTCACGTCTAATTTATTCATTCCTCACTCTATCGACCAAAGATTTTTCACACAAGCGTCTTAGTGACCGCATTTCTACCGCATTCAGTCTACTTTCATTTCTGTTTTGCCAATTCCAGGCTTCACTTCCTTACATCAGGGTTGGCAATAGAACGCCATTATTTACCGCTAGTCTTGCTTCCATTGACAGATTCTTATTGGGCATAATTGCATTTAGAGCACCATTAACTTTGTTTCCCGCAGTCACTTTCTCAGCCTTGCCATCTCTACAAAACATACTTCCCAAATACACAAACTCATTCACTTGTTCTAAGCATTCATTGTTTACAATTACATCACACTTAGTCACTCTTTCGTCTCTCTCGAATACCATCACTTTCGATTTGCAGACATTCATCAGAAGTTCACTCTGCATGCATACATCGGACATCCTAGAAACCAGGCACTGCAGATCAGCTTCACTGTTAGCCACTAATAATATAGTAGGCAGAATATGGTGAGTCCGTCCATTTTCGCTCCCACTTCTAGTTCCTTCAGCTTTATTAGTAGTATATTATTTATCAGCAGTATTATCCTTATACAGGTTGAAAAACCATAGTGACATTAATTAGAGATGAAAATATATAACTTTTAAGATAAGCGTTTGAATAAAATTCAAATTTAGGCATCAAAAAATTATCACAAAATTCAAGCATATCAAATTAATTTAAATCCCTGTTTTTTCTACTTAAAGAACAAATTAATGACATAGTAATACGTAATTAAATCGATGTAGCACAGTTTTCCTGAACAAAGCGCTTGAGTTGTCTCAAAAACCTTCCACCTACGTCAAAGATCCATTTCTTTATTTGAACTTGTTGCACGTGTTACACGCCTATGACTCTGTAACCTCAACTTATTATTTTGATACCTTTTGCCTTTCTCACTAGCTTGCCCTATATCACATTACACTTACAAACATCATGAGATATACATTGAACACAGAACTCATACTCTACAAATCAGTGACCATCACCTTCAAAATCCAACTTTGCCAAAGATACAACACTTCCGTGACGCATTTTTGTCTTCATTTACATGTTTAATTCACGTCATTAACCTTATAAACATTATATTACTTCATTATTTTCGACATATTCTCTATTTTTTCAAATGGCATAAAAGCTAGAAATCTAAATCAATCCCCGGCAAAAAACGCTTAGAAGTGTAATTTTTTTTATTAGATTCTATTTAGATACAATTTGTACATGGTTAATATAATAGTATGTATGTATAATGATATTGTTGATATTATTATTCTTAGTCCTCCTCACTAGGGGTTCCTGTGCTGAGGCGGACTAGTTTATACTTATTTATTTTCTATTTTTAAATTACTGCGTAGTTTTAAATACTTTGTTGCAAAATAGTTATAGCTCCTTTGGCCAAAAGTTGTGTATATTTCTATTTACCATTTTACTGCCTCTCGTATTATATGCCGGTATTCTATTGTTTTATTTTGTGTCTTTAAATTGGTGTAAGAGAATACTTTTGGCATATATTTGTTTTATGTTCGGTACGTCAAAACATGTAAAGATCTCTTTTGGCGTTCTGATTGGAAGTTTTAAAATGGTTTTTATAATGTTCTTTTGCGATATATTTAAATGGTTGATATAGTTTGTTGTGGCAGATCCCCATGCTAAGATTCCATACTCAATCCGAGAATGACATAAGGCAAAATAAACTTGAAATTCGAATATACAAACGAACGCTCAAAGTCTCACAGATGACAAAATACCAGATTAAGAAGGTTTACGGTGAATTTACAAAAGTTACTATTAAAAAGAAAATGGGATTAGCAATATAAATTCTAAAACGGTAAATAAAATACGTAAGATTGACAAAAAAATCTACGTAGATTTCCACACTCTTGGCAGAAAATCGAGATTGGTTCGGATGCAATTCCATTAAACTATTTCATGCCGCAGCATCTCAAGTGAACATCGCTGGAACGGTTGCCAAAGATCTCTGCTACGAGATGACACAAAAAAGATTTGAAAAAAATTCTTCCATAGACGTTTTTTCTTGGAAAAATGGAACACATGTGTGTCTTATTTATTTTTAGAAGATCACTGAGAAAGCAAAATTTATTCCGTATTTATATTGATATTTGTGAACTATTTTATTTTATTTATGAACTAAATTATATACATATTATCATGGGACATGGCATTGAAAGGCAAGTGAAAACACTGGAAATTAGTACAGTTTAATTTATTACCTAAACCCGAGTTTAATTGTAAGTTAAACGTTCGTGATTTTATAGTCGCTCAATGATTTCCAAATATTTCAACTGTTTTTGTACTGTTTCTTGTACTGTACTGTACTGCAATTAATTGTACTGTTTCTTAATTTGCACTACGTGCCTACTTGATAAAAAATAAAAATTTAAGAAGGATATTATTCAATTTAATACACATTCATATTCCATGAAGTCGTAGGAGTCAGGGAAAGATTAAAGCGCCCGTTTTTCGCAGAATCCTTAAGAGAAATATCACTTTTTTATATCATGGGATCCCTTCCCGTTTATATAGAAAAAAGACAGACAGACATTGAGTTTTATATGTATACTCTATGTAAAAAAAAATCGATTCTTCCATCGGCAGACACACTTGTAAACATATTTTTCATGCTGTATTTACTCTTATCTAATATTATTTATACAATATGTATTTTTATTTTCTAATAAACGGACCATCAACAGGTCGTAATTGATCCTAAAAGAGGGTCTAAGGCTTATTTATTACATTATATTATTATATTACATTTTATTGCACGAAGAAGGCATAGTTTACAGGAAGAAGGGTGAGGGGGCCTATTTCGTACGCAGGATCCTAAAGAGTCTCTCCACAAAATTTGGTTTAATTTAGTCAAATGTTCATAGAAAATAGACTAACACAATGTTTTATAAATATTGATGTAGATCAAGTATTAAGTTTTTTGCAATATTTTGTTATTAAAAGTCTAATTAATTTATTAAATAACAATGTTCTTTTCTTTAGGAAAGGTCGCATACTTAACTTAAAAAATATAGATAAACATTTGGAGATAAATAAATGAGTAATTACATGGTCATTACAGAGGAAAAATTATTAATTTTATCTGATTATTAATTATATTTGGCTTACATATATAACACTTTTTCCAATCACAAGAATTTCTAAATAATTCTTTACCTTGATCAACAATTTCTAAATTGTTCATCTGCAAAACCTTGTAACCTGTATGTAATATAGTATTTTCAACTGTGTATCAAAATCAATTCTATTAAACGATTTGCGAATTCCGAGGCACTTTTGCTATCCACACAGTTAACACATTTAGAAAAATAATACTTCAAAAAATGAAATTTTTTGTATTCTAATGTTTATTTATATCATGTTGTACTTTCTAGTGGTTTATAAAGGCTTTTATGGAATTATGCTACTTTACAATGAAATTTTTTAATGCAATGAAATGAGCGCGCATCATACAATGGAACATCATACAAAGAGCTTCTCTTCACTGATGAGGTCTACATCACTACCAAGTATTTAAAAAAAATGTTTAATCTGATATGTTATATATAAGAACTGTATTTTTACCATAAATTAAATAAATTTAAAAAAAAATATTATGAAATCACGACACACCAATCAAATGGAGGTTGGAGGAAATTGCTAACTGGCAATAAACCATGCAAAAAGTTAATACGTATGTAACACAACAAAAAACGTGTTTTTTTATGTACGCCAAAAAATTATAACTTCTAACGCGCGTACATGAATATTTATCACACTTTCTCACAAAATAAAGTTGAGAATCCATTTGAATAGGGGAGGGGCACTTGGGACCAAACCCCCCAAAAAAGTTGTCGAGTATTTTGAGCGTCTGCTCTTAATTGTTACTGCTCGGTAATGACTGCGCGATGGAGGTGTCTTCCTCCGTCTCGCAGCCTCCGCGGGGAGAGATATGCAAAGCTGTGAAAAATCATCCCAGATCCACAAAGAATTGTGCACGAGGGTTAGATTTTAATCTCTTCATTTAACTCCAAGGGTTGGACGCCTGGCGCACTTGATTAAATCGCAATGGATTTTCTGCGCGAACTCAAGTATAGAGAAAAATACATTTTCAGTTCTGGGGATTATTGTTAACTTGTAATTAAAGTTATACTATTTCAATTAGTAACTAAATGACAATCTGACGATTTTAATAGTTTGTTAGCAAAAGGGAGACGTGGCTGATATAAAAAAAAAAAACAGTTTTTTTTTCGATTATACATTAAACTTGTGTCTCAGAAAGTATACGGTATTGTATACTTACTAAGATACAAGCATTTTTTACATGACTTTATTTCGTTAAAAATAGCGGAATTTGTCATTAACCAATATTTAACATTCATATATTCACAAATATATAATTCTCTATATAAAACTATGAATATCTGTCACTAACGCTATCGGATGGCGCAAATATTTTTTTCATTTTTTATTAATGGATCACAAACAATTAAAAACGTGCAACATGAAATATTACAATGACAATATAATGAATGAAATTTTCATCGATCCTGTAAATGCAAACGCAAACAAACTTCTATACCTATAAAACTCAATGTCTGTCTGTCTGTCTGAGTGTGTTTGTCCGATTCGACTCAAATTTTGCAAACTTTTTCTTTAGAATCCGGCGGGTATCATAGGCGACATTTCCTCCCTCCCCTTTTACCCCTTCCCCTCCCCATATATTTTTTTAATGCAAATCAACCGATAGGACTCAAAATTTAGAAACTTATTTTTTAGGACCCGGCTGGTAACTAAGCCGAGATTTCCTCCCTCTTTTTTACTCCTTCCCCTCCCCCGATATATATTCAATGTAAATGTGTACCGTTCGACCGATCGGACCCAAAATTTGGAAACTTATTCTTTAGAACCAGGCGGGTAACACAGGTGACATTTCTCCCCTCTCTTTTTACCCTTTCCCCTCCTCAAGATATTTTTTGAATGCAAATCGGTACCGTTCGACCAATTGGACATACATGTTTCCGACGGAAAAAATAGACCATATTTCTTCCATAGACATTCTATCTAATCCAGCCTTGACAAAATGGAAACATTTTTTAAAGCTTTGCAAAACAATGGAACCTTTGTTTCCCCCCACAAATTTATTTTTAACTTAATCCTTAACCCGTGCAACGCTAGGTACGAACAGCTTGTTAGGTTATAAAGAAAAACTTATGATGAGGTTTAAAAAGTGCGGTGGTCCAGACACGTCGCGACTCTAGCCGCACGCATCGAGCGACATCCACTTCTAGGGGTTCGTTGCGGCTAACTAGTACCTCTAGGTATACATACATTTTGGAAAAAAACGAAATAAATAAGTTATTTCGTAATATTTATATTTTATTTAGATTTTGATTTATCATAATATTCTGTCAAGTCAATAGATTTTTTAGCTTTTTTCACGCTTCATTTTATTTTATTCACTTTAATATAGTTTTAAGTACTTCATTTTAAATTTTCACTAATTCGTCCAAATTTTAAAATGCATCCCTTACCTCAACCGAGTATAAAGGCGAACAAAAGCTGTAAATAATGGCGTTCAATCTTCGTCAAATACTGGCTCTTAAAATATACAACATAAAGCGTCGTTGTTTTGATGACTACTTAGTACCTACAAGATGCCAACATTAGACTGGTAAGTGGTACCGCGCGAACTGCAAATGCACCAATATTAATATTCCGAAGGACTATCAAACTGCAGCATTGAAAACCAGTATTTGAAACAAGTTACTGCTTGCTTGCACGGGGTCCGAATGGCAACACGATTTGCTCTTATATGGCAACAAAATAGTGTCAAAGTACAATTATATACTGCCTTAATAAGCATAAAGGAAGCTATTTGACAAAATCACATTACGAGATACGAGTCCTTTATTTATTTAAGAGCTTCTTATAATTAAAAAACCTTTTTTTTGTGAGTTTTTCGATTAATGATAATGTATTTAATACCTTTTTTTTTGATAACTTAACTTTTTTACAAAACGTCATGAATTAACTAAAACATTCTGTAATTATTAAAGTATACTCTCTTATGGCTTAGAATTAATACAGTTTTTTGTAGAATTTAAAATTAATTTGCCATTTTTCGCACTATAATAAATTTTACATTGACATCCACTCCCTGACAAAAGGCCGGAAACATACTAAACACCCCATTCTCATTCAAACCCTCTATCAAATCCTCTCTAGCGCCAGTCATAACCATGCATTCCCAGAGGATATGTTCCGTCGTCTGGGCCACCTGGCTGCATACACAAAGGTTCGATCTGAACTCTCCGTGACCCGATAGCATTTGCACCGTGCACTCGTGCAGTGGTCCAGCGTTGTAAAATACCCGTTGCCATTTTCTTTCACGGCAACCCTTGGGAAGAAGGACTCTATCCATCTCCCAGTGGTGGCCGTGTCCCATCTTTCTTGCCATATCTCATAGGAAATCCCTAGCTGTTCCCAGTCTATGCGCCCATACTTCGGCGGCATATGTTATCTGAGCCACATATGACGCCTTGTATACAAGACGCATAGCAGGGGACCGGATACCTCAGTCCGTTATACTCAATCTTTTTATCGTAGCGAAGAAGTCACTACCTTATCGGAGACAGCCTTTACGTGAGAGAAAAAGGAACCCGCAATGTCAAATGTTACACCCAACCATTTAACTGTTCGCTCAAATTACACATTCATACTTCCTTATTTGACAACGGGGTTTCTCTCTCTACTAAGGCTCGCTCGGAGCATAATTGCGATGGTTTTATTCAGCGCCGAAGCCAACTTCTTCCTTTTACACAATTCCATAATTGTCTCTAGCGACTTTTTGCGCCTTTCTTCTAACACCAAGTAATTAATAATAATTATTATTCTGAATTTTCTAACCATCTTTTGGCTAGGGATAATTCTTTTGATATAAATAAGGGTTTACAAATTTTACATACAAATTATACAGAATCGCAGTTTGATAAGTTAGAAATTTTGTAAATAAAAAAAAGTGTAAATAGTAAATTGAATATTATAAATAACCAGGTCTTTTTTACAAATAGTTATCTTTTAAATTTATTTTCATGTTAAATAGGTACTTTATTATTATTCATTTTCCATTTATAACTTTTTAATATTATACTTCGATTTTTAATATTATTATTGATATATAATACAATACTTCGATTTTTAAATTTAATTTTGTTACTATACATTTGTTATCCTGACGAAGTGGCCATGGGCTTTGAAACATTCAAGTTTATTTCTATGAAATATAATAAGATATAATTGTTTACATCATCCCTAACTAGGAGCTACCTGCCCCAAGGCTTATAAACATGGATTCCCAAAATATCATTCTGAGAAACCATTACATTGATATTAATATATAACATTGTACCGATTATTAAATGTAAAGAAGAAAATGGTTACGCATTTTTCCCAATTAGTCAATAATGATGACAATAATAAAATAAGGATTAGGTACTAACTGAGTTTTTTTAAAGAAGGCTCTCGCGGACAAATATTATTAGCGTTACCTTTATATTAGATCTTTACATTTTGAATGTACATAACATATTCATTTTAATTACTTAAGTTATTCAATAACTGCAAAATTACTTTTTGGTAACATTATTTATATAAGAATTCACTTTGTATTAATCATATGTAATAATTTGTTGAAATACTAACATGTTTCGGGACCAATGGTCCATTCATTTTCCATTCATTTATATATCTAGCAACTAGCAGCACAGCATCACAAAGAAGGTAGGAGATGCTGAACTCGTCTATTCTCGCTCCTAATTTTAATTCTTTCATTTCTTTCTTGCAGCTGTACACGTACAAGTTGTAAAGCTATAGTAATATTACGCATCCTTGTTTGACTCCTTTTGTAATAGCAAACCGTGAAGTGAATGCCATATTAACTCTCAAGGACTACTTTTCCCGTACCGGGATGCAATTGTCTGTGTGAGCTTGCACTTGGCAAAGTATTAAGACAAAACCTTCCATAAATGTCTTCTTATCACTCTGTTATATTAAATACTAGCTATTCGTACCCGGCGTTGCACGGGTTAAGGATTAAGTTGAAAATAAATTTGTGGGGGGAAACAAAGGTTTGATTCGAACGATATAGATTTGCATCGAAAATATATCAGGGAGAGGAGAAAAGGTAAAAGGGGAGGGAGGAAATAAAGCCTATGTTACTTGCCGAGTCCTAAAGAATAAAACTCCAAATTTTGAGTTCGATCGGGCAAAACGGTACAGATTTGCATCGAAAATATGTCTGGGAGAGGGGAAGCGGTGTGAGAATAGGGGGAAATATCGCCTATGTTACCCGCTGAGTCCTAAAGAATAAGTTTCCAAATTTTGAAACAGATCGGTTAAGCGGTAGAGATTTGAATCAAAAATATATCAGCGGAGGGGAAGGGTTAATAGAATAGGAGGGAAATATCGCCTGTGTTACCCGCCGAGTCGAAACGGTACAGATTTTCATCGAAAATATGTCAGGGGGAAAGGAAGGGGTATGAGAATAGGGGGGAAATGTTGCCTATGTTACTCGCAAGGTTCCAAAGCATAAAGGAAAAATTTGAATCGCATCTGACAAACGGTGTGGATTTGTATGGAGAACAGACAGACAGACAGACAGACATTGAGTATTATAGGTATAGATCATGAAAAATAGGGTCTTAAGGTGTTAAAAGAATTCAAGCAGCAAATAACAAGGTGGCTCTTTGGTGTGGGTAGGACAAAAAATGAGAGCAATGTGTCATCCATATTAATATAGCCATATCAATACAGTCCATATTAATAAAGTCACAAAAGTGTTTTGCAATGAAATTAAAGCTGTCACATATGACACATTGCTTTCGTTTTGTAGTCTGCCTACATTTGGTAACCTCTTTGTTGGCTTCTGTTTGAATGATTTTACTCTCTATATATTAGGTCCTTACATATGAAATTGAGGTTTTGCCGTACGGGCAAATTTGATCTCAAATATCTTCTCTTTGGTTAGGAATTCCAAATCCAAATTTATACAACTATTTACTCATGTATTTGTGTTTTGAAAATTATAATTCATTTGTTTTTTCCTCAATTGTTTTTTTCTTTGCGTCACTCAGTTTACAAAATGAAAAACTTGAAATATCGCGTTATTTACGAGTACGAGTTCCACCGTGGCACCAGTACTGCAGAAAAGGCTCGAAGGATTAATGATGTGTATGGCGACGGTGCCGCAAAAGAAAACACAGTGCGTTTTTGGTTCCAACGTTTTCGTTCTGGAAATTTCGACCTGCAGAACAAGCCCCGTGGACGGCCGGCGACCAAAGTTGATAATGAAGAATTGAAGGCTATTGTGGAAGCGGATCCATCGCAAACCACATCCGAGTTAGCTGCAGGCTGCGATGTTAGTGATAAAACTGTTTTAATCCACTTGAAGCAAATTGGTAAGGTGAAAAAGCTTGAATGGTGGGTACCTCACGAATTGAGTGAAGCAAATCAACAAACGCGCGTTGACTGCTGCGTTGCAGTACTCAACCGGCACAATAATGAAGGGATTTTAAATCGAATCATTACCTGTGATGAAAAGTGGATCCTGTACGATAATCGGAAGCGCTCATCGCAATGGCTGAACCCTGCCAAACCAGCCAAACCATGCCCCAAGCGAAAATTGACTCCAAAAAAGTTACTTGTGAGCGTT
This sequence comes from Agrypnia vestita, assembly GCA_016648135.1. NCBI lineage: Eukaryota > Metazoa > Arthropoda > Insecta > Trichoptera > Phryganeidae > Agrypnia > Agrypnia vestita. Next base: position 98,014 of record JADDOH010001429.1, read on the forward strand.
TGGTGGACTAGTGCTGGTGTCGTTCACTACAGCTTTCTTAAATCTGGCCAGACGATTACGGCAGATGTCTATTGTCAGCAACTGCAAACCATGATGGAAAAGCTAGCTGCTAAACAACCGAGGCTGGTTAATCGCTCTAGGCCACTGCTGCTTCATGATAACGCTAGACCACACACTGCACAACAGACGGCTACCAAATTAGAGGAGCTTCAATTGGAATGTCTAAGACATCCACCGTACTCTCCGGACCTTGCCCCATCAGATTACCATTTTTTTCGAAATTTGGATAACTTCTTGCAAAGGAAAAAATTCAACTCCCATGGGGCAGTCCAAACCGCCTTCAAAGATTTTATTGATTCCCGTCCGAATGGTTTTTTTAGTAAAGGGATCGATGAACTACCTATGAGATGGCAAAAGTGCATAGATAGCAATGGTACATACTTAGATTAAATAAATATATTATAATTAAAAAAAATCGGCTTTATGTTCCTCCCATACTAAACGTCAATTTCATATGTAAGGACCTAATACAATGTCTAAATGTATAATTCTCTTATATGTAGTTTTTTGTTTGTGTTTATTTCTTACATACAATATATAAATTTTATTTCTAATATAATATGTATATATATATACATATGTTTTGCTTGAGGTTTCCGCGAGCGTTATTGTATGTAACAAAAGTAACTCCCACCAATAAGGCCTTATTGGTGGGAGACTTTCATGTCACCCGCGAACAAGTACGGCTAGTCCGTAACTTTTGAGGCCTTTTTAACCTTGACAATGGCACGTGATACCGTGTCAAAACGTCGGCCTAGGTCTTCTCAGGGAGACCATCTACAGAAAACGCGAGGGAGTCCAGAAGTTACTTTTGTTACATATATATATATATATATGTATCTTGCTAATGTCTAAACTTAAAAAAAACTGTACAGGTAGTTGCTTCAGAACAGACATTGTCTAGTGAAGCAACTACCTTCATTCAAATGTATAAATAAATTTAAAAGAAATAAATTTAAAATAAAAAATAAAAAAATAAAAAAAATATATCTTTAATGAAAACACTCACAACCATATGGTGACATTGTAATTTTAGATCACAGTTATATATTTAAAATAAATACGATAAATCAATTAAAAAGAGATTGGCGGAAAAAAAATAATCGAAAATATATTTGATTGTTACCGGATGACAAACCAAAACTTTTCAATCCGGGGAACTGCGAATATTAATTTTGCTATGTTAATCATGTAAGATTACGAAAAATTTGGGGTTTTTGTGTATTTAGTCTTTCGTTAATAAAACATCGATTATTAGTTATAAGAATTTGTTATATTATTAATTCACACAAAAGTTTATGTATAACGAAAATTCGTTCAAAAATATATGTCGCAACTGCTGGAAGCAACAAGACTAAAAAAAAAACTGGCAAGATCAGGAAACCATATATTATAAAATGGCTCCGTTAGAAGCCTCGACAAGCGATAGTATGCATGGAATGAATTTCTGTAATAGGCAATATTGCGTTCATGTTTACCACCACATGATGGTTAGTAAATAAGCCAGTAACTTTTGCTCTATTAGATAACCTTTAACGTAAAACCTAACATTATATTTAACTTTATCGTTGTAAATAATTCGTGGTTAAAATGTATTATGTAAAAAGGATATTACACAGGGTGTCTCATAACTAGTAGAAAAAACCTTACAGGTGGATTTCTGTCTTGATAATGAGTCGAAAATTTTTTATCAATCATGACCTTAATATTAATAGTTATTGATATGCATCATCAAAGTTTTAATTTTTTTTTCCCAATATTTCTATTTTTTTGCAAAAATTTTAAATATCATAACGGTAACTTATATTGATGATAAATAAACAATTTTTTTAATATAGGCCGAATAAAATTATAAAAACCTCGCAAAAATTGAAAAAAATTGAGTTGTATTTAAATGAATGAATTTTTCATAATTGATGTAACTAACTCTAATGATACTTCAATTTTTTGCAAAAAATAAGTAAGAAATATTGAAAAAAATGCAAACTTTGATATTGCGTAATATCTCCATAACTATAGATATTAGGTTATGGTTGCTTGAACATTTTCGACTCATTATCAAAGCAGGAATCCGCCTGTTTTTACTACTAGCTATGAGAGACCTTGTATTAAAAAAACCTTAGGGTAACCTTACCCTTACCCAGGTATTAAGTATATACGTACACCAATATTCCAGTTAATATAAGAAAACTAAATATTTATATAATTTTTAAAATGAGGCGGTGCAGAGGTGGGGATGGATTGAATTATTGAAGGGTCCTCAATGTTCCAAAAGCTAAAATTTCCTAACAAAAGTTAGTAATTAATTTACTCTCCTTTATCTTTTTTTCCTTTAAATTAATAATTATAGTATAATTTCGGATTTTTAGAAATTTTATTGGTTTTTTCAAATTGGAATCATTAGAAAAGTTTGATTACTAGCAACGGCGGTCCGATAACGTCGCGGAATATTTTCTAAATTTGAATTACTCCTTCGGTATACATAATAGGTACTTCACTACGAATGTCAAAAAACTAAATTGACTGACAAATGTTTTTAGAATTTAATCTCCAAAGCATGAAGTGTCTTATCAAAGCTCAAAACATCTGACATTTTAGAAATATATTAAATTACTGTAAGTTTAGTGCTATGTTTAATGTTTTAATTGTTGTTATATTTTACAAAGAAAGGGAGTATAATAAAAAGTTGGTTTTTATGGGTTACTTTTTTCCTCCTTTCTTTTAACTCGCAGCGACTGCGTTTGTTGTCTGCCGGGAAAACTTTGGATCAATTTTTAACACTTTTTCTGTGACCTAATCGAGCTGAAACTTTGCAGGCAGACTCGTGGCGACGATAAAAATCACCTAACAAATTTTCGTTTAAAAAATTTAATAATTATTATAGTATAATTTTGGATTTTTCGAAATTTTAATGGTTTTTTCGAATTGGAATCAGTACAGATGACTAATGACCCCGACGCGTGCAGTAAGCACGAAACCTGATTCAATGAGAAAGGGAGTATAATAAACACTTGGTTTTTATGGGTTAGTCTTTTCCATATCTGAATTACTTATATACATTTATTTAGAAATTTTTTTTCTGTATATTGCAGTAAACATTTTTTAACTAAAAACCTTGCATCAAAACATTTTCACAGCGAGTGTTGGTTATAGTAGTACCTATAAAAGCAATCGTAGTTTTTGACCAACCTAATCAAAACTGTCAAATAGAGAGTTATTGCTTTTTTCTATGGTAAGAAAAACATGTCGTGTAATAAAAAATAAAAAAGATTTTTTAATATTTATAACATTTAGATTGATGATTTAGAATCCCGGCGTAATTAAATATGGTGAGAGGGACTGCTCCTCACAAGACTATATTAGTATGTGTATTAATAAGTTTAATGTTAATTAAAATAAAATATTATTTATTTTTGTAATAACAAGTATTTTGCCTTTCTATTATACAAAAAAAAGAATTAAAGGTTTTGACATTTACGCAGACATATATTTTGAAAAAACATCGAAATAAAATATTCATCATAATATTCTGTATAGTATATTTAAAACTGAATTTCATGATAAAAATTGTGATAAAAATATGACGAGATTTTAATTAAACTTTTTTCTCACTACGAGTCTTAAATATAAAGAATAAAAAATTCATTCCCGGATTTCCTTTCATCCATTTCTCAATAATTATTTCAATATTTTTTAATTAACAATAATACAACAAATGCCTTTGATGCCGGTCTCATTTAAATAAAGCGAAAACGATTTTAGGAACTAGGAAGTATATTGTCTCCCAAGATGTTTTTTTTTCATTTAAGTGTGTCTTTGTTTGAAGACGAATCCCAGTTATTTCATTTTAATTGCCTTTTGATTGTCAATTAGATAACATTTGTAATGCTTGATAGCGTGTCACGAAACCAGTGTAGTAAAATGTAAAAGTATCTTTGTAATCAATTCTTTTGTCAAAAAGGTTCAAAGGCTATGAGAATAAGATATATAAAGTGAGGAATTTTATTTACTGTCATGCTTTAACTCAAAAAAAAATCTTCAATTCATAAAATAATTTTTTTTAAAACTATACCATGCTTTACAAAATTTTAGTTAAGTTAGTACCTATAAAAGTACTTATTGAGAGATATATTGTAGATGTCTCATAGAGACGAAATTATATTTTTTATGGAAATGTAGGCATGGAAGTCTTTGGGTGTTTATAGAGCTTACGACTTATCGTTCGGCTGGCTTAAGTGATCATTTTACACAATGTAACGTTCACATTTCCACCCATGATAGAATACCACATCTATCAAATTTTCGGAAGTTATATATGTATATTTAAATTTTACAATTCGTTTCATATGTATGTTGTAATTATCATTAGCGCGTCCGGCATCCAAAGCTTTTTCACTCCCCTTAATTAAGCACACATGTCACTAATGGGATATATATTTTTGATCGGAATTACTTAAATTTTTAATGGAAACTTACAGAGATTTTTAGTCTACCGGTTTCGAGACGTACCCCTCTTTACAATAGGACAACTACTACTAACATGTTAATACTATACAGATACATAAATATACACCGCGACACACCAGAAACTTGAACAGTAAAATATTTAAAAAAATATATATTTATTTATTTAATTTATGGTACAAATACTTAGTTCTTATATATAACATATCAGATTAAACCTTTTTTTAAAATACTTGGTAGTCATGTAGACCTCATCAGTGAAGAGAAGCTATAATATATAGGTACATAGTGTATACAAGTAATTTATTAATACAGTAAAAAGGTAAATTGATAATGAAAGTATAGGAGTTATTATTATTTATTTATGTTTTTTTTAAAAAAGCTATAGTTTCAAATGATTTATGAATTTAAGTTTGATTTTAAGAAAATTTTAATTTTTTTGATTTGCTCTGAGAGGTTACTGATGCATCGTATCTCGATAGGTAAATTATTATAGTAATTAATGGCTTTATAAGTATAGTGATGCTGCATTTGGGTTGTTTTACATTTAGGCATTATGAATTGGCTTCCATTTCTCATAAGTTTGAAATATTCCTGGTTTTCTGTAAGGTCTTTTTTTACATATTTTTAATATGAAAACTTGCTTGAAAACATCATCTACGTTTGGTACTGGTAACAAACATAGTTTACATTTTCACACAATTCAACGAACTCTATGTTTTTTGTTGGACTCCGTTCGTGTAAAATAATTACTCGTAACTAACCAATTTGTTAAAGGTCGGGGCGGTTTCGTTAATTGGGGGACACCGTCTGTTGGTTGATAAATAAATCAGGAATTCAAAAGCCATTTCGTGTACACGAGGTATCCCAGACTGGAGGGTTGGTTAATTATCACCCTTCACGATGATAAATGACGATCAGTGCGTGCCACGTGACAAACTTATTTTATCACACGACCATGATGGATGCTTCCCTTGGAGCGCCGCGCCGGTGTGTTTAGAAATTGTTTATTGATTAATTTACCGTCACCTACTTTCTGCGTCCTGATTGATTTGCAATAATTTAGAAATCATTTCACTCTTGTTATATTACCTATATTTAAAATCGTTCTAAAGCACTAACGGACGTGGTGCTATGGCATCGTGATATTTAAACAGCTAATTCACTCATATTTCTATATTAATGCAAATTATTTAAGGAATTGCTCCACCATGATATTTTTTTACTTTTTCTTATAGCATTTAGGTTACATAAGTTCTGAAAATATTCGAATGATGGTAGGTGAATTTTAAACAAATTATTCTTTTTCTTCTCGAAACTCTTTTTTTCAAAAATAATTTTCATGGGAGGTGGCTTTGGAAGACACTAGAAATTAATTTTGTTTAATTTATCACCAAACTAAGTTCTCAACACGAGTTAAATTTTAGTACCGTCCTTAATTTTGTAATCGCTAAATGTCTTCCAAATATTTCACACACATTAATTATTAAACATTTTTGCACTAATTAAAGCTATTATTATTCCTTAGATCACTTCTGATAAACTCTGTTCAATGTTCGCTCGTCGAAACAATTCACCACGGTTTCCTCTTTTCTTATTCACTTACTAATTTTGCGTGTTGTAACATCTCAAAGTACCGATCACACTGGTCTGCTCGATATTATCACAGATGTCGCCTGGTTAACCTCAAAAACAGAATTCCTCGAGCCCGCGTCGATGCTTCTTATATAGCCGAATTCACCTGGACGTTTCATTCTAGAGCTAACTAGAAACTTGTCGAATATTCTAGATTATTCTTCGTATAAATTTCTTGAGCGATCTAATATCGTAGATCAGATCGTATCAGAGAGATAACGCGGTAACAGTTGAGTGACCCCGTTATCTCTCTGGTGCAAAACAGTCCGCCATCATAGTTGACTGAACGCCATCGCGTGCTGCCGATGTTTATTTTCAGCACTTTTAGTAAATATTCAGCCTCGTTACAGTATTTTAAAAACTCTTAAGCCAATTTCGTTTAATTTTTAATACATTTTATTAAAAACACTATATACAAAGTGGCACAGGTTTTTTGTTTATAAAATTTCCGTTTACATATAAATTTTTGATATTTTAGGAAAAAAATTAAAATATTATCTAACTGAGCTCATTTTTCCAAAAAAAAATTTTTTGCTCTATGCTACATTACAGGCATAGTCGTTTAAGAAAATAATAAACTTTTTCATTTCACTCAAACCTAGGAGACATGAATACCTCCACCATTTGCGTGCCGACCGGAAAAAGGATCTTTTCGAGGCAGCTAGCACATAGCTCCGCCATTTTGAAATTTTAAAAATAATTTTATAATGAAAAATATGTTACAATGTTTTCCGTAAATACTAATAATAAAACAATTATGTGCAATAATTACGGCAAAAAAAATTGAATTTGAATTTGTTGAGTAGTTTAAATGGGTAGCTTCTTAGTGTAGTGGTTGACTCTCGCCTACTAATCCAAAGTACGACGAATCTAGCCCCATTCCAGGACACCAGCAAGTTTGTTCTATTTTGACAACACAAACGTTAACCTAATTTTTAAAAATCTAAGAATATAGATACGATATTCATTCTGTGTTCGCATCTCTATTTTTTTAAATACATTTTTTGATTCCTCAGGTGGTGTCATGCCGTAAGATCACAATGTCAGTTCTAACATGAGATATGAATATGGAAAAGTAGTTATGGAAGTCTTTCTTGGGTAAGAAAGTATAAAAAATAGCTATGAGCTTAATACAACAATGACCCTGTTTGGGAAAGACGGTCTTCGAGAGAAGGAGGCTATGTCACGGAATGACAAGCAGAAGGAATTGCACACTGTCAAAATCCCTTGTAATATCACTTGGGAAGGACACTATTGAAAGCTTTAGAATAGTCTACAATTATCTTCAACCTTTGCCCAGTAGCGATGGGAATCTCCTAACCACTAAAATAGTCTAGGAAGTTCGATAAAACCAGCGTATGCATATATAAATAGCGGAACCACGCCGCGGCCAAGGGGAGTCACCTTCTGACAGCCCGTTCGATGCAAAGTCGGCCACAAGGCGATGGACCAGGGTATATGAAAGTGAGTTGAAGCGATAAATAAGGCGAAATAATCGAACGAAGTACCTTATTGGCGAAATAAACCAGAGCGACTTCTATGTGCGAGAATTGAATATTCTACGAGCAATAAGTACGTGTTACTCAGCAATAATAAATCATTTATAGACAGTGATATATTGCGAGATATTTTATTTTAAATTTCCGGTCTTTGCAATCACTGATCCCTAACCGTGACACGTGAAAATACATTTATCGTTAGGCATCTGTTTATAAAGCATGGACCATTCAAAATATTTCAAAGACGAGTGCGATATTTTCTTAAAAGTCCAAATTGTTTACCTCAACATGGGAAAGGTTAAGACAAGAATTATACATATAGATACTATCTCTTTAATAAAAAAAATCATATTAGGAAACCTTAAAATATGACCTAAAAATCATTTCAACGAAAACAGCTAAACATTTAATATTAACGTGAGAAATATATTTTGGAATGAAAAATAAAATGTTTACTAAAATTTTAACATAAATCTAGGGAAAAAAGGTGAATGTTCATGAAGTTTCATCTTTTCCCCCTAGAGATAGGGAGTTAGCGAAACTTTTGTGCCCTAATTCGATATCTGTAAGGAATAAATAAAATTGTAGTGGTGCTTTAGTTTTGAAACAAAAAACATTAAAAAAATTATTTATTGGTTTTAAGCTTGTGTGATATTATTTTTAAATAAAAAATTTATCCTGCGGTTAATTTTTTTTTAATATATTGTTGCCCTTGCATAGAAATATTTTATAATCGGCAACTCTCGGGCATTCATCAACTGAGTTTAATTTTCTCACATAATTTTAACTGCACACTAAAATATATTTAAAAATTATTCAAATTCAGTAAATTATGTATAAAATGAAAATGAAAAATCTGGTCTATAAAAAACTACATTCTATAGAAGACGTGAATGAGTTATAGTGAAAGAATTCTCCCCTTATACGTATTTCTATGATACATTTATACTACAGTTAAAATATTTATTACTAGCTTACCCGCACGGCTTCGCATGCGTAGATTTTTGGTAACTTTTAGTTATATTTTATCAATTTGTATAATAACCTTAACATAAATATATGTCGTCGTAGACTTTTTTATAGGACTTTTTGAGGTCTACAATATCTCAGTAGAAGGTATTTTAATATCTCTTACCGTTAAGACAGCTTTTGTAGAAAATGCATCGCTCTTCCATTTTTTCGTTGACTTTAGTTGTAAAATAGGTCATATATAACATAATAGGAATAATATATAACCTATGTTCACCTTGAATACTCTTCATTTTTGAAATCGGATGAGTAGTTTCGGGGATTCTCTCCTGCATTCAAACTTTATATATTAGTAAAGATTGCATAATAGACCAATATCTCTTATATCAAATTTTGGAAAAATAATAGAAAAAATCATTAAAAAAAAGAATATTTCACTTTCTCAAAATAAACAAAATAATCCATAATAACCAATTTGGTTTCATGGAAAATAAAAATATGCAAGACGCAATAGCTCAATTAACAAATACTGTCCAAGAATTGCTAGACAAATCTTTTAAATGTATTGGTATTTTCGTGGACCTAAGAAAGGCTTTTGACAGTGTCTCACATAATAAACTAATATTAAAATTAAAATCTGTTGGTATAAAAGGTACAGCTCTAAACTGGTTTCAAAGTTATCTACATGAAAGACAACAATGTGTAAAAATTAATGAAACTCTAAGTCAACCCTAACCAGCGACTTCGGTATGCCCCAGGGGATAGTTCTAGGCCCATTGCTATTTATAATTTACGTTAACAACATCTTCAACCTAAAACTGAACGGAAAAATAATATCATACGCTGACGATACTGCGATCATCACGAAAGGAAGCGACTGGGACACAGTTAATACACAAGCGAACAATGACATAAATACGCTAAAATTATGGTTTGACAACAACTTACTCTCCTTAAATTCCGACAAAACTTACTTTATTACTTTTTCAATAAAAAAACCGACAATCCCTTCAAATTTACAAATTATTGTACATGACACCAACTGCAAAAAAACTAACTGCAATGACAAATGCTCAACCCTAGAATCTAAAAGAGAACTAAAATACCTTGGTGTAATAATAGACCAACACCTAAAATGGCACAGCCACATTAGCGAGTTGGTCAAAAGAATAAGGAAATGCATATATATATGTTCATAAGATTGCGTAACACACTAACCATAGATCATTTAAAAATGGTTTATTACGCTTCTGTCCATGCACTACTCCAATATGGAAACATTGGATGGGGAGGGGCGTATAATAACATCATAAACACAGTGAAAGTAATCCAAAGATCAATTATAAAAGTAATATTAAAAAAAAGAAAAACCTTCTCTACACAATTACTTTTCTCTAAATTCCAAGTTCCAAAATTAGAGAATGTTTACAAAAAAACGTCAATTATACAACTAATTAAAGAAAACATAACTGCTAAATTTGAAAAAAACACATCACTAAGATTCAAAAATAATTTTAAAATCCCAAAATATAATACCAAAATGTGTCAACAAAACTACATATACTTGGGCATAAAAAACTTCAATAACCTACCTACAGATATTAAGAAAATCGATGACTTACAACAATTAAAGAAAAAAATAAACCAACACTTTAGATCGATACAATTTGACAATGCATAACAAGACATATAGCTAAGGAACAAATAAGCCAAATCCAAAATAAACTAATAAAGTGTAAGCCCCTCGCCAAGCACATGAGCAAGTCTCATTTTTGGAGAGGCAAAGCAATAAAATAAAATGTGTCTAAGTAGATTGTAATAGACAAATGTATTATGATTTAAATGTAGTTTTAATATTAAATAAATAAAATTAAAATTAAAATTAAATCTCCTAATAAAAAATAACTGTTTTTTTACAACTGACCTTTTTTTACAATTTTCTTCCAAACAAATTATTTCTAGTAAAAACGTCTTTGAATGTATTTTGGATTACAAATATGAGCACACAAATATATTCTTTCGCTTTTTGAATGAATGAAAATGTTAACAATACATCTTATTTTTGCGAGATTTTGTATTTTTTCAAGGTACAAATGTACATACTTTGCAAGCGCACCATGCCGTATGTAATCGAAAGTCGATAAGTTTTAAGAATCGAAAATTTTTAGTCCTTAAATAAAAACCTTCAGACAAAATATGGAGAGGTGTGCATGGAAGAGAATATAGTGAGATGAAACCAAAGCAGTAGTTTCTGTACAACAAAGACCGCGTAAACAAGATGACGCACACCATGTCCCACGAGAAACAGATGACTAATAGACAGATCACCCAAAAAATCCTGAATACTTATCCAAAAAAATAAAGGTTGACAATAGCGTAGTTATATCAAATAATTTAGAAAATGTTCATCAATAGCTTATTGTCATAAGATGGTAGAAGAAGAAAGATTTGTACGTAATCGAGGATCGTACAGCACTCTGCATTTTTTATAATTAATTGTAAATCACTAAAAATGTCTTTAGAGAAGTTATTGAAAATTCTCGAACATCTAGAACATCGGGACTTATTAATAAGCGATGGCATCGCGCTGAACATCATTAGCTTTGACAAGCAAGATGAGCTCATAGAAAGCAATACCAGAGACAACAAGGTAGAGGTAATTTAGTAAGACCAAGTGATAATAATTAAGACGTCCGTAAATAATTTTGGACAAGTACTAATTGTTCAACAGACAAGTGATTAGAGTGAGATATTGTGAAATAAAGAATAGATCTCCGGTTAAATTCGTGTCCAGTAATTTAAGTTAATTACTAAATAAAGAAGAAAATAAAGAATTAAAAAATAAAGAAGTTACGGACGTTAAACGAAGTAATGACAGACGGACGGATGGACGGACGGACGGACAACAAATTGTTATAATTGGGATAAATATTCCTACACGTAATACGTGTCACATCAATATTCTCTCTTTTTAAACTAAGTAACTAAAAAAATATTTTTCAAATTTCTGATAGGTTTTAATAATTTTACAATATTTTACTTGTATCGCAGCAAATAATTTTTTAATGTTCCATATTCTAAGTTGCTGCAGTGATAGTTCAACGTTTTACAGAAAATAAGTAAAAAAATATTGAAAAAATATCGAAATCTTCAATCTAGCTTATCTCCATAACTGTCGACATTTCATCCAAAGTGTAAGTAATATTTTCTAAACAAAATTGCATAAAGAAGACACCGTCCTCGAATTATTTTTACTAGCTATGATACACCCTGTATGTTATTTATATACCATATATCACGTTTCACTTTGATTTACGTTAACGCCATTACAGAGTAGCTTGTTGGTGCAGTGGTCAAGATGCTTGCCTAGTGATCTGTCAGGTCTGTGGTTCAGACCCCATTCCAGGACACCAGCAAGTTTGACCTATTTTCATAGCACAAGCGTTTAGCTTAGTTTGAAAATTGTAAGAATATTGATGCGACAATTATTCCGTGTTTGCGTCTCTATTTTTTTTTATCTCTACCTCTAAAACTCAATGTCCGTCTGTCTGCTCTCTACGCAAATCCACAACATTTGTCCGATCTGATCCAAATTTTTCAAACTTATTCTTTAGGATCCGGCAAGTAACATAGGCGAAATTTCCTCCCTCCCCATCCACGGATATATTTTCCATGCAAATCTGTACCGTTTGACTGATCTGACTCAAATTTTGCACACATATTTTTTAGGGCCCGGCGGGTAATATAAGTGAAATTTCTACCCGTTCCAAGAGCAACTACAACAGTTTTTTTAAACACTTTCGACAAGTATCTGGTTGTATATCCGAGCAACACACTCAAAGATAATAATTTAAAAGACTATACTATTATAAAATCGTGTGAACAATAATATTAATGTCTTGCTAAGCTTACCTTGCTACTCGTTTTCTTATGATCTGCTCTTTGCTTTTACACTATTCAACTATGACCTAATGTCAATAGATAAGGATATATGCGGCATCAATATTTGCATTTTTTTCATTATTTCTGACTTATTTTTTGCAAAACGTTGAAGTATTATTGCAGTAACTTATATTGATTATGAAAAATACATTTCTTTCAATGAAAGTAAAATTAAATAATAATAACCCTGAAAAAATTCCAATTGGAATATTTTCTAACTTATACTAAAGGAAATGAATTTTTCATATTAGATATAAGTTACTGCAATGATAGTCTAACGTTTTGCAAATAATAAGTGAGAATCGATATTAATATTGAAAAAAATTGCAAACTTTGATGTCGATTATCTCCATAACTATTGATACTAAGTCATGGTTACTTGAGCATTTTAGACTCATTATATAGGCAAGAATCTACCGGCCAAGTTTCTGCTGCTAGCTCTGGTACACCCTGCATATATTTTTGTACCTGGACACAATTATTAAGATGTCTATTTACTCATTTTATATTTTGTTGCTTGCTTCTAAAGATACTATTGCTTTAAAAATATTATTTTTTCTACCGCTTGCATATTTATTTTAATGTATAATATATAATATACGATGTATTTGTATGCTATGTTATCTGTGAAAAAATCGTAGTAAACATTTCTGTAGTGAGACAGGCATAGTCAAACCAAAATCTGTAAAAAAAATTATATAGAAATAAATAAACAACTTATCCAAAAAAAAATTGACACTTGTGCTTTATTCATTTCCAGTATTCATATATTGATCTCGTAGCTTACAACACAACGACAAATTTCCTCCTAACTCGTAGAAACCGTAGAACTCTACGCTCAAATAATTCGACGAACCCTTCCAAAACATTTTCTAACCCCTTGAGTCACGTTGAAACTGTTTCGTGATGGCATTTTAGTTATTTTCATTCGCGGTTAATCCTGTAATGGTACAAGCGTGGGTACCAAACTATCTCACATTAAAAGCTAAACAAATTGAAATGATGCCAAGTCCCGAGACTTGCTACCCCCGTCTTGCCAAAACTCAACCCTTCCCTCATTTTTCATTTCTACTGTAACAGATCTGTCTCGCTTTTCGCTTGATAATAATACCCTTGAAAATTCTATCTTCGTTTCAACCCTTAAAAAGGGAGCTTTTTAAGAATTTTAATGGTTAAATAATAAATGAATTTATAACAATATTTATTAAAGGAAACACATTATTTTTGTGAAGTTGCAATTTCAGAACAAAGTTCTGTGAATTATTAAACAATTTTTATTAATCAATTAGAAAAGACATACAGAAAAAATCAAATTAACGAAAAAATATTTTAACTGTCACCGGGACTCGAACCATGGACCTCCAATTCTATCCGGGAATGGTACGTTATCCAATTTCGCCATGACAGTCTGGTAAGTTAACGAAAATTTTTCGACCTTATATGTAGTCTCTTTTTATTTGATCTACATTTTTTATTTCATTTTTAAAGCAATCCACTTTTTTATAATGCAATAGTCACGAATACCTTCGTGTATCTACTGCTAGATAAAAAAGTGGATTGCTTTAAAAATGGAATAAAAAATGTTGATCAAATAAAAAGAGACTACATATAAGGTCGAAAAATTTTCGTTCACTTACCAGACTGTCATAGCGAAATTGGATAACGTACCATTCCCGGATAGAATTGGAGGTCCATGGTTCGAGTCCCGGTGACAGTTAAAATATTTTATCGTTAATTTGATTTTTTCTTTATGTCTTTTCTAATTGATTAATAAAAATTGTTTAAAACAATATTGCTTCAAACTCTGAAAAGTAAAGTAGTCTATTTTTTTAATTTACAATTAATTGAACTTAGTAAAGCGCAAACGTTGAACTTTATTTATCACTACTAAAGTTTCGAGAGGGGCAGTCCCTCTCATCATCAGGTGATATTTATAATTAACCTAAATACAGACATTTTCTTATCTTATTCGAGTAGAGAAGCGATAGCGTGGTGAGGAGGACTTTCTCCATCTTTGAGGGAAAAATATTGAGGATCGGAGACATCTGTTGGAACGTGATGTTGTCTATGAGCGTTTTTTCTGATTTCATTTTTTTTTTTTGATTTTAATGGTTTCCAAATAGTATCATTTTTTATAGGGAACCTAATGGAAAAGTATTGAACAATAATGGTAATGTAAAATAAATTGCATAAATAACATAGGTATATATATATAACTCCATATTTTATAGATGTAGGTATGTGCTTGCTCTCGCATTAATGTTATAAAAAGTATGAGTATGTTTAACTTAATTAATAATTTAAAACCAGATTGTACTTTTATTTTATTAATTAAAATGATTAACACATATTTGGGATATTGAATACGCATTTGGAGTCCAAAATTTTCAACTTTTTGAAAGTTTTTGAAAAGAAAACAACGATAAGATGACAAATTTTTATCAAAAATGGCTCGATGACTTGGGGGCCACATGAGAACAAGTACTCTCTTATGGTGGAGAAAGTCCAAAAGAAGTTTCTGAGATATCTCTACATTTGAGAGTACGGACATTATCCTTGACTCTACTCAAACGAGTTTATACAGGATATGCTTGGCTACAATTGCTTAGAGACTAGAAGGAATGTGAATTTGATTACACATTTTTATTTATTGTTGCGTGGTATGATCGATAATCCTGAAAGTATGCGGAGCATTAGTTTGTATGTTAAAGATCGTCAGCATAGATTGTTTCACATTCGAATATAGAGGACCAACCTGCCGAAGGTTATGCCTGTTAGAAGAGCCATAGCTGTATCGCTTTGGGTATTGATATATTCCATGTATCTAAAGAGGTTTTCCGAAGCAGGATTCTCCCACACCTTTGACTAGATTTTATGTTATTTTGATTAATTAAATATTTTTATTTTTGATATATATACTTTCATAATATGTACGCCTTGAACACTTAGTTTGTAATGTATATTTATTATTAAATAAACAAATAAATTGAATTGAAATTGAATATTAAATTTGCGGTGATTTAAAATATTTATCTATTTAATCATATGCCAAACTAAACACTATTTTACGTTGTATTTCGTGTGAGTACTGTGACATTGAAAGACATATATGACAATGAAATTGATATGTCAAAAGGTGTCAAGAGTTGTATGATTTCCGTTGTGACGTGAAAGGATAAAGGGAGTCTTGTTAAATTGAAAGGTACCCTTGAATTTCGAATCCACTCTGACAGGGATAGTTCAAAGGTAACCACATTATAGTTAGATGTGTATATCTTAAGAAACTACCTACCTAAAATCAATCGAAATTTGATTGAATATGAAAAAGTCAAAGAACGTTTTTGTCTGCGTACTTACTTACGTAATTAATATATTTTAAATTTTCAAATAAAATATTTATAGCCTACCTATACGACGTACGACATAATTCTCGCAGAAGGTTATGAAAATTTTAATGTAAAATGCTTAATAATCTTTAAATGTGTCGTTCGTGCCAGCTTTTACCGATATACCTATTACATGTCCTTACGTGTAGCCCCCTTTATTAATTGATTAATCTTTATTTATTAATTGAATCAATAAATAAAGGGGACTAGATGTAAGGTCGAAAAATTGACGTCAATGTACTAAGCCGCTGTGGCAAAACAGGATATCGCGCCACTTCCGGATAGAGTAAAGGACCGGTGTTTGAATCCAGGTAGTAGCTGAAATATTTTTTTGTTGATTTGATTTTTTCTGTATTTCTTTTTCTAATAGATTCATAATTTTACTTTTAACTTCACAATTAAAATTCGTATTCTTTAATATACCTCTACTTGAGTTTAATTCTATTTAATATTTTACTACTTGAGCTTTGGGAGTATTAAACTTTGTTAAAGCATTAACTGACTTTATTCAAATGTATATTTTTCTACAAATAAATTATTCTACATTTAAACATTTAATTTTTTCAGTTAAATATTACAATCCCCGTTTAAAATTTTTTAAACTCCGCTTTTGATGTTATATCCAGAGTGTTAAAAGGGATAACTCAAATTTTCATAGATTTTTTTATTTAATCATTTATTTTTTAACACGCTGTTTTACCCATTATAATTAAAAATTTGCTTTATGTTTTCGTTTAACTCGCGGTTGTTATCAATATTATTTACAGGAATATTTATTAATCTATCTAGCATCGATTTAAAACTACCTTATTTTAGTTTCTGTCTTTAAAGAAAATTTATGAATAAATAAGAAAAAAACTTACAGATAAATCTTATTAAAGAAAAATATTTTATCCACTCTATCCGGGATATATTAGTATACCTTATTGTTACCTGTAAAAAATATAAAATTTGTATAAATCAAATGGACACACGGCAATGTAAATTTATTTATGCTGCGGCGTTGGGGGGTTAAGTGAAAATGTAACTCTTTTATTCAGAAAGAGACAAATGTGTTGATTTAGCGTACTAAAGATAATGTAGGAACAGTACGGTCCGTAATTAATGGTCGAGATTTCTTCCTGCTAGACGTAAATTAATTAAAAATGAACACTGGGACGTGTTTAAAAAATTCAAGTCTTTTCATTACTTAATAATGGGTGTGACATGGCTGGATCGTTACGAATATAGAATATTTAAACCATTAAGTATTTATTGTTAGTTAACTTTGTAAAAAACATTTTTTTTAGGTCTACCGGTTTCGAGACGTACCCGTCTCTTCGTCAGGACCAACACAACATCACTACATTCACAACACTACACACCTCAACCATAGTATTGTTACACTTCCACCAATGATTGATCACATGCGTGTTACTCTTGTCAGCGACAAACATGCACTGACGCTGACAAGACTAACACGCATGTGATCAATTATTGGTGGAAGTGTAACAATACTATGGTTGAGGTGTGTAGTGTTGTGAATGTAGTGGTGTAGTGTTGATCCTGACGAAGAAACGGGTACGTCTCGAAACCGGTAGACCTAAAATCTGGAAGTGGTTTTTACAAAGTTAACTAACAATCTGTTATAATATCTAACCATAAACTTAATGCTTTAAATATTTATAATATTATGTATTCGACTTAATCTTCGACCCTGGGCTCTTATTAATTCTATTGCGGAATATAAATAGCAGGAGAACATTGTTAACTGGTTAGCCGCCTGAAATTGACATTTTTAATTAAACAATCTGAGGATAATACAAACTCACCCAATAATTACCCAGAAACATTTAAATGCAAAGCGGGCCTACGAAACGTTTTTTTGAATATTCTCGATCGCTTTATTTATATAATTTAATCAGCCTCTGTAGTGCTACTGAATTTTGACTATGAACCCAACGAAAGTACTATTAAGAGGGTATTTTCATTAAAGAATCAAAAAATCTTTTTTTGCCAACAACAAACCTTTAGTTATTTTGGTGAATGAAGGGTTTTACTTTTTATACTACGCTTATATTAGCTTCACCATTTGTCTGTTTGTCTAGGTGGAATATTATAATCGATATTTCACCTGCTTTCCAATGGAGCTGAAATTTTGCACACAAATGTATTCTTGATGACAATATATTAATCATTTATCAGATTTACTAATTATTTAATTAATTAACAATAATGAATAAATCGAGATTTTATATAGGAGATAAGTGATTTTGTATGCAAGGTACTATAAAGACTTATAATTAAAAAATTATATTATATGGAAAAAAATATTTAAAAAAAAACAAGCTTTTGTTTAAATATACTATATTATATAATAAAAAATTAAAATGTCGGCCAAAAATATTTTGCCTCACATTTTAAATAAAAGAAAATGTGCTTTTCCTTTATCAACAACAGAATTTTTTAATCTATATCAATATCGTAAGTATCCACCTTTTATTTGAAGAGTGAGGAAAAAGTATATTGGGCGAAAGTTAATATTACTTTTTAGTACATTTAAATATACGCGTGGTTTTAATTAACCTAGGTATATAATTAATTATCAGCCAAGGGTGAAATTTGTACAGTATTTCATAATTTTATAGCATTAATTTCTTATTATTTTTTTTAACATTATATGTACCTACTTTAATGTATTTCTTTGATTTTGTTATTTACACTTCTGTTAGGTATTTGGTTTCTTTTTTTTATTTTATTTTCCTTGCAATTTTTTTCCTTTCTTATGATACTGTTTTCTTTCTATATATTTTACATTATCCTATTTACTTTGTTACTAATTGTATTTTTCTTTTGTATATTATTATTTTTCTTTATGTATTATAATTATGTATTCGTATATTTTCTTTTCAATAAAGATATTTCTTAAGACGGGGACAGTGAATGTCTTTGTTCGAGCGGCCGTGCCACTTGGCAATGGTTTATAGGACCGGTGTGGTGCAGCACGGTCCTGCTTGTTAGTTAAAAAAAATGTCAACCTGGAGACGATTGAGTAGGACCGATATGGAAGCTTTTGCTCTTAGAACGGTCCTGGGTAAGCGGTGGGTACCATTCACTGCATTATGAACTGCAAGATCTCGTACTACTCTTTATGGGTCATCATATAACCGAAATATTGAAGTTTTATGATCATTACTGATCTAATTTTATTCTATTTTTTACTTAATAAAACATTCAGTTAATTATTACATTTAATTTTATTTTAGTCTATTAACACTATAATCAATACATAAATTTTATTCGCTGTACCTCTATATTCTTCTTCTTCTTCATGTGCCCTGTCGGGTCCCCCCGACGTCGGCGATCATCTGGGAGAAAGTTTCCCTGTCCAGGGCAGTGCGGAACAGCTCTTCCACGCTTCTTATCCCGGTCCACTCTCGGATGTGTCCAAGCCAGGAATGCCGCCTCCTTCCGACCCCTCTGCGACCCTCAATCTTCCCCTTCATGACGAGCTGAAGGATGGAGTATTTTTCGCCTCTCATTATATGACTCTTGCACTTGGAGAAGGATTTACATTTATATGAGATTACTTGTATACATTTATTTAAAAAATATTTAATTTTTAATTAAATTAAAGTTTTTAAGGTGTTCATTTAACTTATTTTTTATTTGTTTGTTCTCAGTTAACTTCTTAATTTCTTTAAGGATGCCATTGAAATTCTTTATTTGTAAATAAATATAATTTTTATATTATTATGTGGTACATTTTGGTATATTTAAATTATTGTTTATTTATTTAATTATTTATAAGAAATTATTTAAAGAGAATCTGGAATACTCAAATAAGATAATGTCTCAAAGTAGAGCCCTTATTGACGTTTATCGAGAAATCACAGCTACGGTGGCTGGGACATATCTTGCAGATAGACAAAAAAAAAAAGACATAGCCAAAGCGGATTTTCCAGGCAAGACCAAGGGGCTGTCCTAGGAGGAGCTGGCGGATACAATCGGAGGACTGCTGCGAAGCGAAGTTGCAACTAAATTGGGCTGACGTGGAGAGCTAAGCCCAAGACAGGAAAAGTTGTAAACTTTTAAACGGTGCAGGGACCCCGAGCCAAAAGGATAAGGGGTAGAAGAAGAAAAAGAAGAAATTATTTAAAGATCTTAAAGATGTGCTTATTTTAAATTTTGTATAAATATTTTCTCTAATTATTTGTATTATAGAATTTTTATGTAAATATTTTCTAATTTCGGACTGGGAATTCCGTGAAGAGTGTTTGTGTCGAGAAAGTTAATTTTTGAAAGATTACTTTGATTATCGTTCTTTGTATTATTACTTTCAGTGGGCTCATAACGCTATCATATACTCCACCCCAGCCTATAATGCCATACTGCAGTAATGAGTGGACAGTAGTAAAATACACCCTTTTTAAATTGTTTCATTTCATGTAAAATATGTATATTTTCACTCATTTATTATGTTTTTTTTATTACTATTATTTTATTTTTACTTGTGTTTCTTTATTCACCCAATCAAAATAACATCTTCATTCTTGCCTCTGTCCATCCAGGTTATTTTGAATATTTTTCCGTAGATTCATAAAAATGAATTTAAATGGATTCTAAATATTGCTTAGTTACTCTTTATGACCCTTTCCCTAGAATATCTGTATTAAATTATAACTTAATCTCATATAAAATGTCTAGTATTATATGAAAAAATCGAACAACTATTTTGAAAAAATTTAGTATCAGTTTCTTGAAAATCAGTAAAAGTAAATAATTCCGACGCGGCACAATTTCACCAAAATTAATACTCCAAGCTTTCCACGACACGCGACACCCAATAAATCAAAAAACATGTCGTCTACTTGTACCTTGAGAGTTTCGGATATTGACAAAAAATATAACAACTCAAATTACAAGGACAATCCGCAAACGCCAGGGAGAGAGCGAGAGGGCCGCTACTCCAGAGCGAGACGGCTAGCACAGCCGCAAAGGTAGAAAAGCAAACAATTTGAAAGTCGTTAACTTGAAAGTTAAAGCGGAGAACCGAATCAATCATGATCATCTATCAACGTCCGGGCCAGGGAATATCCAAGGTGTTTGAAAATTTCCACGGGCGATAGTTTTCCTTTTTTTCTTAAAAAAAATCCTTGACTTCATTTGTAACAAGTAATTGGTGTTTTGTTTTTATTTTGTGATGCGTTTTTTGTACTTTAAATACATGGTGTCCCAACTTTAAATTTAATAAGCTGATATCTGATATTTAAAAATGAGCAAAAACAATTCTCATGATTACGCGCAAACATTGGAGCTTATGTCTATGCCATGAGTTGGTAGGAATTGATGAATTTTTATTGTTTTTCTACTTCATGTTTATGTTTAAATTATCGTGAAAGTTATTTCGATAAGATTTGTTTTGTAAGATTTATAATATTGTCACGGGATCATGGCTGTGAGAGGCAAATGAAACAGTTAAACTTAATAAAAACTATTCAAATGTCTATTTACTACGCAATGTCACAGGACACGAACTTTCCTTAGATCACAATAAATTTAATGATTCGCACTTCTTAAAATATTCGCTCAATGGGAACGCACTTATTTCCGAACGCCTGTTAGGTACTCCGCTTAATTTATTATTGTTGCCCTCATACACTGGCCACTCTGTATCGTCGCCGGTTTTCTATTCTCTCCTACTTGTCAAACGTCAAAACAATGACACAACTGATTGCGCAGCAGCCGGTCGATCCCTTTTTATAGGTAATGTTGCTTTCTCGATGTTTCCAGAGTGTATGAAAATAGCTTTAAGTGTAAAAGATGCGGTATTGTAAAATTATCGATTAGGTGTAATTCTAGCATCTCAACGTATCTTGTCTCCCCTAAAGAATTATGTTTTTCGGTGACCAGCTTAATGGGATTTTCTTACTCTCGACCGTTGAGCTAATTCTACCTAACCGCTGCTTTATCCGCTTTGTGTAGCTTTTTCTATCGAAGATTGGCGACCGAGTTGAATATGCTGATTCCAGCACAAAATTTGGAATATCCCCGGCATATTGGTCACTATGCCTCTTTCTGAGATACAAAAACTTTTATAAGTAACTTTTCTTGAATTTTATGTGTATGTTAAATGCTTTATATTTATTAAAATTATTTCAATGTACCTATGAACTCCTATTTATTCTACTTTTTGTATATATTTTATTGATAATTTCACTATGTAAATTATAACATTTCACTTAACCGCATGTATTTAATATTCCAATGTCAATACGCTCTATGTACCGACTAAAATATTTGTAGTATACTTCTTAAGTAACTTGGTAGTAAAAAAACAAGTGAAAAGTATTTGTAAAAAAATTTAAGCATACGTTACTTGAGCATTATTAAAGCTTCATATTCAAATATTCCGCAACCAAATTGTTCCTATAACACAAAAGGATTTCGATCACCTTAATAACCCTTCACTCTAAGAAAATATGGGCTTAATTATTGTAAAAATAATCTAGAAAATGATTGCCACTCAGGAAAAAATCGAAATACGATGATGATTCTAATTAAAATGCCAGAGGATATTTTATATATACAAAAAAAAATTCAATTGATATTGAGTTATTTTTTGTTCTTTTCTTATTATAGCTTCGAATATATGTGTTACGTAAGTTTTAGATAAGTTTCACGACGAAAAAATACAAAAAACATTTGGTCCAACGACAAAAGATTCAGGACAAAAGGTCTACGCGACAAAATATCCACGCAACCTTATATTTAATAAATGGATGGAATTAAATCAATCGACGAAAATATAAATTTGACCTTTCGCGAACTCTGCCCTATTAAACAAAAATGCAGTAGGCAATTGCCCAGGACTTAAAGGTGCTAGAATTTTATATACTGAAGGCTGAAGGCTCATTGGTTTTTCTCTTTTTTATTGTCTTGTTTGGTACAAAATCCTAACAATAATAAACATCTCCGTCGCAACATAAATGAATTTTTTATTATTTATTAAATACAATTAAAACCTCATTTCTTTGCAGTTTCTTTAACTTTTGAGATCGTATTATTATGAGAAGATCGTTTTATTATCATTAAACCTACATTATTAAACAAAGCAAAAATTAACATTTTTAAATACCACTACGTGGACGGAAAGAACAGGGACAGTTTAACTACAACAGAAAAGAGAATGACCCACATACCGCACTTTTGTTTAGCCTAACCTAACCTTACCTAATATGTATTTTTGTTGTAATTCGCCATAGTTTATATGCAATATTTTCATCTATTGATTTTATTGGGAACGTTTTTAAAAAATTGTAGAGTATATTTAATGATTTCGTTACCAGTATTTAAAGCTCTTTATTCGCGTTGGCTTTTTGTCGTTGGACCAAATGTCGCATTACATTATAAATTGATTAATATTGTATTACCACCTGTTTGTCTAGACGAAATAACAATTATAATCAATATTTCACCCGCTTCCCAATGGATTGAGCTAAAATTTTCCAAACAGACGTATTCTCGATGACATGGCTCACTAATTAATTAATTAATCTTTCATAATTAATTAATCAAAGGATTATATATACGAGATAAATTAATGAACTCACCAAAAGATGGCACTAGTTTTCTACTGAAGTGATTTTGTCCACTGGGTATTATTAATTTTAAAAAAACTTACTAAAAATTTAAAAAATAATTTTCGGCCAATAAATATTTGCATCACTCTCCGAATAAAAGCGGGACGCGTTGGCGTTTTCCCTCCATCAATACCAAAATTCTGTTATCTATATCAATATCATACGCACCCACTTTTAATTTGGAGAACGAGGCAAAAATTTTTTGGCCGAAATTTAATTTTTTACTATGAGCACGTATATGGATTGAGGCATGCGCTTTTACTGTCGCATTTAATGCTCCCAAAAGCTTGCCAAACAGACGAATTATGGCGTTTAATGATTAAGCCGCTTACGTTCCTTTAACGCAGTTGTAAACACCCTGTGAATCAATGATATCGGTATCACAAAACACCGTGTAGCATCCACGTGGAAGATCGCGGGCTGGATTCCATTGTTCGGCTCGGGATGTGTGGGCGGCGATGATGTATGTGTAGCGTCTTATGATCGACTATTTTTTCCGTCCCGATGACGCGAGACACGCTTTTGGGTTCTTGCGCGATATTTCGGTGATTTATTTCATACCCTGCAGTGTCGCCACGGCCTTGTAAATCATAAGGGAAGTTATTATTTGTGTTTGCATGAAAAACTGCGTACTGTATCTATGAGGGTTGTAAAGGACCTCTAAATACCAGTGGCGTGCAGTAGGCATTAACATAGGTTATGCTGTCACCAAAAATTTTAACATGGTATTAACTGTGCAGAAACTAGATGTCGTTGTCTTTCTATATTTATTTATATATTTTCACGAGATGGTAGAATCAGAAGAAATTATGCACTATCAAAATCTCTCAAACGATGTACATGAATCTGGAATCGACTGGGCTATTCTCGTAAATTCTGGAAACATCGAGAAAATGACGTTATCTGTAAAAGCTACTGCGCAGTCAGTGTATATCAGAGTTGACAGCGAAAACGGAATAATGTAGCGTGTATTGCTGGCGCGTGTGTGATTCCAGCGATAGTAAATCAGGAAAGTATCTACCGGCGAGCGGAAAGTTTTTTAGTACGAACCTGATGTGATTTTAGTAAAGTACATCGATATAAAAGAGACAAGTAATGAAGTGATACAAAATGCAGCGAAGATTCTAGAATCATTAAAAGTAAATTTAAGAATAGTTCTTCTTAATTAAATTAGTGTCCAGTGACTTTTGTGTAATTAACCAAACTTTTATTATTTTTTTATGTTTCATCACACAAAAAAGACCCCGTGACAATATCATCACTATAAACATAAAGAATTGCACAAAATAGAGGATTTTCCAGCACTCTGGACGTTCGACATAAACTGGAAATAACTAGAAATAATAAAAAGTCAGTCGATCATACTCGAACGTTCGCAAAATAATATTCCTTAAATATAAGAGGTGACATAATTGATACACAGGCAATTTGTTGACGGTTATGCCATAGAAGCGAGCAAATTGTAAACCAGTAAACCTATTGGCCATAAACAAGCGAAATACAAAAGTTTAGTGAAATATAAAACTGCTTATTTGTGGAATATTATGTTGCATGCGCCTGAAAGAGCTACACGAATACATACACTATTTTATTGTGACAATACAAGAACCAACTCACATTTTAACTCTCTTGTACCCAGACTGCATAGGCTAGGCAATACCTATGCGCATATCTCTGATACTTTTAATTCCAGTTTAGCACAATATAAAGATTCCCTAATAAAAGCTATACACCCTGCCATCCTGAATTCATAATGCAATCACAAACAAATTATTTCTTAGATTTCTACACTATAAGTCACATATTACATTAGACAATCCTAACTTTATTTTTATTTCACCTATCACAGATTTTATACTTACTCAAGTTTGTGTATGTATGTATTTATGTATTGTATTTTGTATATGTATATGTAACCATGTATGTTTTCTTACTTGCATTAAGTTAATTATTTATCAAATTTTTCAATTATATTTTTTTGACTGCTTTTATTTTATTTTCACATATTTACTGATGTTTCAAAAGCCCCTTGGGCGTAAATAAATAAAATAAAAATCTCTAGTGAAGAATATGAAATTAGTCCGAATTACATTGAACTACTCCGGTTAAGTTCGTGTTCCGCAACTTTGATGAATAAGTGTTCAGTAATCTGGAATATTCCTCAGTTATTTGGTCACCTTATTATAAAACAGATGTTGCGAGAATCAAAAAACTGCAGAATAAGTTTCTACGTATTTTGTCCAACAAAGCTGGTCAACACAGCACAAACTCGAGTCCCGACGGAAAATATCCGATATCGTTATGCTACACAAGATTTTCAGTAGAGCTATGGATTCTCTTTCTTTATCTGACATAAATTTGCATGTAAAAACCGCGTATAAGAAACTCGGAGCTCTTTAGAATAATAATGTTGGTTATTTTTCTCCCATCACAAGAATGTATCGTACTTACAATACATATTTGCTGACCGTAATGTTGATGCTGATATTCTTGCAGACACAGTATCATCGTTCAAAATATCACTCCTACACAACATCGAACACATTAGCCAATTATTTCGTTACATATTTTTACAATTTCACATTACACTATATTTTAAAATATACATGTGCATGTTTATACTAGAGCAGGTCAATACTCAGAACACTTGTAATTGAGATATTGGGCAGACTCTGAATTCATAATATATTATACTTTACATATTATGGCCAATTATCTATTATTCAGTTAGTGTCTAATAAAATAAAATTAATTTCATTTGCTGTGAGAATATTTAAAAAATTTCATACAGACAACAGTCTAAAAACTATATTTGAATAACCAGCTTTATAGATTCTTTACCCTCAAGTCAGTCATTTAAAACAGTAACAAATATCTTTTAAAATTTCAATATTCTAAAGAATATTCAATTTGCTCACTTGTCTGTTAATCGACGCTTTCAAAATAAAAGATCAAAATGTACGAAACGACGTCGGAGACTTTTGAAGAAAAGATGGACAATAATAATGACATTTAGTCTGTAGAATTAGTAATACTATGTAGTCGTTGCACGTATTTTTCAGTTAAGATAATCTCATTCGATGGTAATAGAATTGAGGAAAAATTATTTTCCAAATAAAGTGAATTTACAGCGTCAAATCTCAAGATATACCGAACATAACACAGCTTCAATAAGAAAATATTCAGTTCAGTAAGATTGTCGCAAGAATTGAACCTTCATAAATGAAACGCGCAAACAAGCAAATTGTTATTTCAATAACACATTCTTATTGTGAAGTTGCAATTTTTCAGAACAAAGTTCTGTGAAATTTAAAACCAAATGAATTAATAAATTAGAAATATTTTTTCGTGGATTAGGTTTTTCTGTATGTCTTCCTAATTGATTAATTAATTTGGTTTCAAATTTTACAGAACTTTGTTCTGAAAAAATTTCATCTTCATAATAAGAATGTGTTGTATCAAATGTGTCCTAAAATAAAAATGAATTAAACGGTTAATTCTGGCGTCCATCTAGCGGTAGTATGGCAAATTAATTTGTAACTCTCATATCAGAAAAAGTGGATTGCTCTAAAAATATACATACAATAAATGTTAATCAATTAATAAATGAGACTTACATATAAGGTCGATATATTCATGGAAATATACAAGGCTTCTATAGCGTAATTGAATAACGTGCCTGCCTCGGAAAGGAGGAGATCCGTGGTTCGAATCCTGGTAGCAGCTAAATATTTTTTCGTGGATTAGATTTTTCTGTATGTCTTTCTAATTGATTAATTAATTTGGTTTTAAGCAAATTGTTATTTTAAAAAGAAGCCTATTTCAGGTGAATGCAGTGAGTACATTTGTATTGATTTGATTTTTTTCTTCAAAACATAAAGTTACTTTAATACCGTGCTTCAATGTTCTCACTGCACGCCCCTGGCATATACATGACGTTGCAGGCAATGGACGTCGGAATTAAAATCAGCCGAAAACAAAAAAATAATTAAGCAAATATGTTTCTTCTTTGTAAACTTTTCTAAAGCATGTACCGTACCTTTTGACTGATGTTGAACCTACGGAGGACTACCGCCACCTGTTGAATATTTGGTTTTCAAATCTGTATACAGGCCCACTCTTATATATGGCCATCAAATTTGGATCCTGACGGAGTGAGTGAGGGCAAGGATCCAGGCTGCCGAGATGAGTTTTCCATCACAAATGAGGTGGCTTGTACATGCGCTAAGAATACCAGAGAAACGAATACCAATAAGAATCCTCCTGGCAACCCCGGAAGGAAGACGGCCGATGGATCGCCCCAGATTAAACTTGGAGAAGCAACAGAAAAATGTGTATAAAAACAGAATGGGTCTAGACTGGTTGACTCAAGCAGAAGCAGCGCAAGACAGGGGAGCATGGAAACTCCTTGTCGCGTCTTTGGGCCCCCGACTCTACTAGGACAAGGGGATGAAAATGATGATGATGATGATGGTTATTAGAACAATCACCAAGAAAAATACCAATTATTTATTCACCACATTTTTTTTATGTAAATTTTTAAACAACATCCATGATTAAATATCATAAAACAGTTTTTTTTTTTAATTAAAGTTTCATAAAAAATAGATAAATCAACGAAATATTTGATTTCAACCGTGGTACGAACCCGGAACTTTTCCGATCCATTGAACTGCGATTATCGATTACCTCTAATAAACTAATCAAAACAATTTTAAAAATTAGACTTAAGTATATTTTCTTCCATAAATTATGTAAGTATTTTTATATTTTCAAATAATGTAAGTATTTTTATATTTTCAAATAATGTAAGTATTTTTATATTTTCAAATATTTTTCAATTTTATACAACGTAAATGAAAAATTTTTTCTTTTAAAAAAATATTACCTAACCATGACGCCATCAGAATGATGTTTCATTTAACCGGCCACGCCAGGTCTTTCGCAAATGCTCTTTGCTCCTGCTCTGCTTCAACACTCACCTCATATATTTTCTTTACCGTTTTTTCCTCGCTCGTTTGTTGCACATGATCAAACAAGCCCAGCCTTTTTTATTCTACGTACTACGCTACAGCCAGCATTACCAACAATTATATTTATTTAAATCTTCATTCTATCGTGAAAAATATAAAATGAAATATTTTCACGGAACGAGGCTGTTGGAGGCAAATAAAGCGCTAAAACAATTTAAAAATTTATTTACTACACGAAAAGTCACTGAACACGAAGTAAATTGGGACGCTGTTCTTAAATTTATAGTCACTAAAAGTTTCTATAATATTTCATTCACTTAGATATTATGACACTGTTCTTAGTTCGCACTTATTTGCGCTGCTTTTGTCGATTAAATCACTTTCGAGAAAATTCTGTTCAATTTAACATTCTTGATTTATTATCGCTAGTATCACTCACACGCTTGCAACACACGACACACGGTTTGCAGAAGCAAAATAGAAGCACTATAGAATGGTGTAAGTCCGCCGTCAACAACGCAAGGACGGTCGCCCTTGTTTTTATAGGAAAATGTCTTTCTCGATGTTTCATTAACACCCAAGTCGTTACGAGATTTATGTGGATCATCCTAGAATCTTTCAGTATATTCCAATTTTAGTGTAAAAGTGTAGAACTTTGTAAAATTGTCGATTACGTGTAATTCTTTCCAATTATTATATCTCCTTACAATATTACAAATTGTACATTGATATATATTTTTCGAAGCGTATTTATGGGTATATTATTTATTAATAATTATCGCTTTATTTAACATGCTTTATATACTTCTAATTTAAATATTTTAATTTACGCGATAGTTTAAAAATTAGGTATTTAATTTAAAGGGTGGAGCGCGATATTTGATTTTCAGAAATTCCTTTGTGGCTGAAACAATTTGTTACAAAGCATATTTTGTAAAACCGCTATTTTAAAGTAATATGTCCATATAAACCACCAATCAAGATTGAAATTCCGTGAATATAAAATCGAATAGATTCAATTGATATTAAGCTAATTATATCGATGGTTCAATAATACAAAACCATTCTACAAATATTGCGTAATACGAATACCGCGAAAATAAAATTGAAAATAAATACATTATACGAATATCGCGAATATAAAATCGAAGAGGTACAATTAATATTAAGCTAATTATGTATGGGCTATAATGGATGACTCAATAATACAAAACCATTGTACAAATATGGCATTTTCATAACTAACTGTTTCCGCGGCTTCGCACGCTTATATGTTTAGTAACTTTCAGTTATAGTTTATCAATTTGTGTATTTACCTTAATATTTAGATATATGTATCGCAAATTTTTTTAAATAACTTTTTGAGTTCTACAACTTCTCATTAGAAAGTATTTAAATATCTCTTATCTTTATGGCAGCGTTCGTAAAAAACGCATCGCTCTACCATTTTTTCGTCAACTTTAATTGTAAAATAGGTCACCACGAAAAGCTCTTTTATTTTAATGAGATAATATATACCTCTTGTCCTATCTGAAAGTTCATTCTAAATATTGGTCAAAGAATTTTTCAAATCGGATGAGGAGTTTCGGAGATTACCTTCTACATTCAAACTTACAAACATACAAACTTAACCTCTTTACATATTAGTATAGATAAAGATAAACAGATCTATCCATATCGTAGAAATTTTTTTTAAAAAAGAGCTTCATATAGGAGGTGAAATAATTCAAGACATATTTCGTAAGTTGTATTATTTTTTATGGCAATTACAGTTGGTAGCTCGCGAATAGAATATAATATATATCCAATAAAAAATTCAGCATTCCTACTTACTTTATTAAAGTGCATACTCTATACTGAAGTTGTGAAAAACTTAGGCGTTCTATTTATTGCAGATCTTTCATGGCATGAACATTTTTCATACGTCAGCAAAAAATATTTTTAAGCATTCACATTCTAAGCAAGACATATAATTTTCTACCGATCCATTGTTAATTAAAAATTAAGCAATACCTACTTCTTCTTCTGCTTAATTTCGCTGTTGTGTGTTATCTGGATGTCTGTGTGAATCATCTCATCAAACTGGAACACCTTCCAATTGTATGCATCCGTTTCATCTTCAATCTCTAAAAATTCGATCACGTCTCATCTTTCCGCAATCTCCATTGGCTTACAATCCAACTAAGTCATAGCATTCATGTTTTACCTCTAATTTGTAATATTATTTTCAATCTTTACTCACCTCAGTATCTGAAATCTGTATTCAATCTCACCATGGCTTTCCACTACGTTCAGCTGACAGTACTTCACTATCCATCCCCATTCATAACGATTAATTCTTCAGCTCCTCATTTGATGTGCAGTAGGCTGTGGTATATGTAAAAAATTATGCACAACTATTACATAATCGCAGACGATAACTATCTTCAAACGCAAACTAAATAATAATAATAATAATAATAATAATAATAATAAACTTTATTCCGGTATGTGGGGAGGTTAGTGCAGTCTCACACATTCCATATAAGTAAACATATATATTAAATTATAATACAAGCGATATATAAAGGAATAAGGTATATAGCAAGAATTATTCAAATAAATAAGTCATACAGAGTAAGAAAGACGTGGTGTGAAGAGAAAAGTAAGTGTTAAAGTAATTATTTTGACATACACAGCACACACCACTATATATCTTATATATATAATTTATTTATATATATATATATTGTATATATATATATATATAATATATATATGTGTGTGTGTGGTTGCACTTAGTCATTGAACGTCCGTGGCAGGTAGGTAGGTATAGAGATTATGTCGCCCTTTAAATAGGGAGTGTTGTTTCATGAACTTTCAGGCGTGTTCGCCTGACTTCTTAACCTTTCTGGTAATTTCTAATTTACTGTAAAATGCTCGATGTGAATTTTTATTTCTATAGTCTTAGCCGTCTAAGATTATTCGCCGATTACATTCTTATTACTTGGAAAAATACTAAGAATTAGTAGAGATAAAATCAAGTCCATAGCATTTATTTGAACAATAGCCTAGCAAGATCTCGCAGACGACTCCCCGTACTAAGTGCAGCTGCGCTTCCAGTTAATGCAATCAATTACATGGGCCATAATATCGGCAGGCGCCACAAATAACCTGATGAAGACCAGAGAAGTGCGCAGCACACTGAAGTTCTTTGTCTGGAGTCTTATGTGATAATAGGATTCCAATAGGCAAAAAGCCTTTATAAATCATTTTACTTTTTTAATGTTTAAAAATCACTTGTTTAGTATTATTTCTATTGCAGAGAATTATAAGTACATAAATAAAATTAGAAGACATGCTATTATACGCTTTTTTTGCATACATTCGTAATCGATATAAATATAAATGCTAAATTTTACGGCTAAGCGCTCAATAATAATAGAAAATTAATAATATGATTAATAAAAATGTCCTTTGTTTTCACCACTTATATTTTGAAAATATCAATACGTTTCAGGGTCAATGGTCCTTTCGTCAGGATGCAATATATACCAACAACTTAAAAATAAAAAATCGTATATGTTGATAGTAAAAATAAAAATAATAATATTTGGGAAATTAATAATAATTACGCACCAACTCGATAACAAATTAATAAGAAAAAGTGTAAATAGTAAACTGAATATTATAATTAACCAGATCCTTTTGACAAATAGATATCTTTTAAATTTGTTTTCATGATAATACTTAATTATTATTAATTTCCCTAATATCTTTTTTTTTTATTATTTCTATACGTCGATTTTCAATTTTTAATTTGTAAGTATACATTGTATCCTGATGAAGATGAAGACTATTGGCTTTGAAACATGATTTTTAATTATTATATTAAAAATGTCACCACAAAATCATTTTGTTCTTTTTGAATAATAAAATTATTTATTTTTATCGAAATAATGACCAAATCATATCAAAAATAATTCAAAATGTATGGTCATCCATAAATTTTGAAATTTTCAGAACTCTGGCCAGTTGGAATGTCGGTGAAAAATCAGTTACAAGATTCCACCACACACAACAGACAAAGAGAGTTTTAAAAATCATGTAATTAAATTAAATAAAAATTGTTTTGGATAAGGGTTGTGCGATCAACTCAAAAATTGAATTATATACTATTATGTAAACGTAGCTAGGGGTAGCCACTAAACTCTTCACAGGGAGATGGTAAGGTATGGTGTTTTTAGGCTGACCATCCTGACCCAGGAGGCGAAGAGGGGTAGGCATATAAGGATGTGCGCGCATGGGCGCGCATCCTTATATTCGAATGAAGCAGCGGGTCGTGGAGCAGTCGGGAGAATTTTTTTGGGCTTTAACGGGAAGATGTCTAGGATTGGAAATATTTTCTGGAGCGTGCTGTTGTTTATAAGTGTTTTCTTTGAATTTAAATTTTTTTGGATCTCGGCGGTTTCTAAATTCTTCATTATCAATCCTTTATGAGGAACCGAGTGAAGTTGTTTTCATCTATGATTAATGAGATAATGGTGGATACTAATTGTGTGATCAACGAATTCTGAGAATATATTGTTTTTTAACAACGGCGATGTTCCTATATTCTTATATTTTAGAAACTTTAACTTGCTTGGGTTTCTGTATTGAGGTTAGTTATTAATTACAACTGATGATGACAGGGACTACTCTTCTCGAAACTATAGTTTTGATAAATTTTATTCAACATGTGTGCATTACACAGTTCCATTACGTGTTAATCAAAATAATCATGTTGCACCACAAAGTAACTGCCATATCAATCAATAATATTAGTCTATAGAAACTGAGCATTTATTCGCTCCCATAATAATCTGGTACTTGCATGAAGCTTTATTCTTATTTTTTAACACAATGAAGTAATTTTATTTATGGCCGATACCTTGGCCCGTTTTATTTGTTGCTTATCTATATTTAATCTCCCCCTGAAGGAATCAGCGGCGAACAATAAAAAAATTCTGGGTGTTTTTTATTGGGTCATAACTCGCACGCCAGCACTTGTTTGTTTTTTGTTTACTAATAAACTGTTTCTTTTCTAATTTGGCGCAAGTGTCAAAAAGAAAATATTCACTTCCGCTGACATAAACGTTAACTTTTACGAAAATTTTTCACTTAACGGCTAAATTATTTTTTAATATATTTTGATTACAGTACAAGTATAAGTAACAGGAGAAAGGAGTTCTGTTTCCATAGCACAAGCATTTAACATAGTTTGAAAACAATAAGAATGTTGGTATGACATGTGTTTCGCCTTCACATCTCTTTTAAAAAATTAAAAAATTTCTTCAGGTTAACCTGAAGGGTTTAAGGCATCCTGAGTGCCTGTAATTTAAGTTTAAGTTGGGTACTGTTTTATGAGATGATTTTTCTAGTCTAATATATAAAGTAGGTATATATTAGACTACTGTCTTATTGAAATATTTTCGAAAAAAAATGAAGGTCAAATACGTATCTAAAATGTTTCATACGGATTTTTTAATCTGGTAAAGTAATTCTTAATAACAACTATTTAAAAACAATTTCCCATTGCTCCCAATTTTATTAAAAATTATTGAATTTGGTATATTATAAATATTTCACTTTAAAATAAGAACATTAATTTCAATTTTGTATCAGACAAGCGTGCACTGGTTAAATTTGCATCTCAGTCACAGAGGAAGAGATATGACATGGCTATTTTTTTTAATTTTTCCGATGAAATTTCTGATTAATAGTTTAATATGTACCTTAATATGTGTCTATGAAAACAAACTAGAAAATAATCACCTCCTTCAAAATATTATGAGCTACTCCAAATTTTTCAGAACAGTACTGATTTTTTGTTACAGGGACATCATTAATCAACATATATTATAGATGTCTCACAGAGACGTGTAATGTTTGTGTAATGCCAATAATTCGGGAGACTCAATGTCATATAAAGGATATCGCTAAAAACTTCTCAAAAAATCTCATTAGTGGTATCTGTGGTTATTGAACGGGAATAAAAAAAATTTGGATGTTGATCGCGCTAAGGATTATTACAACACATATACGGAACAGGCTGTAAAATTTAAATATAAACTCCCAAACTTTGATAGACATGGTATTCTATCATGATTGGAAATGGAGAACGTTACATTGTGTAAAATATCACTTAAGTCAGCCACACGATATGTCGTAAGCCCTATAAACACTTCCATACCTATTTTCCCATAAAAAATATAATTTCGTCTCTGCATATATATTAATCACTTTCTTGTAAATAAACTCCTGAATAAGAATTTTCATTAATCAATCAATATATTATAGATTTCTCACAGAGACGAAATTATATTTTTATGGGAATGTAGGTATGGAAGTCTTTGGGTGCTCGTGGGGCTTACGGCTGGCTTAAGTGATCACTTTACATAATCTAACGTTCGCCATTTCCACCCATGATAGAATATCATGTCTATTAAATTTTTGGAAGTTGTATATATTTAAATTTTACGGCATGTTTCGTGTGTGAGTTTGTGATGAACCAAATATACACCTTATAACAAAGGGATAGAAATAAGGCTGTGATAAACTATCTTAAATCAGAGAGAAAATGTGAATATTTTATTCGTATTCAAAAATCGTTCGTATTCGTTGCATCACTGAAAGCCCATGGGTTTTCACACAATACATATTCTATTTTTAGACTTGTTTACGCTAAAAATCGACATGTTAATGACCTCTTGGCCAGGGGAAGTATGAGGGAGGGGAAAATTCCTGGAATTTTTGTGCGAATTGTCGTAAACAAGTGACGTCAGCAGAAGAATTGAGGTCAAATAAAGCCTATAAAACGGATGACAGATTTCTAGACGGGGGAGTGGATTTTAGACACTTGAAGAGAGCGGAAGCTCTGCCCGATTTAGAAAAACAGTTTGTTTTCAAACCTTTAAAATAAATATATAGCTGAAGCTTCGAGTTTTCTATACTGGAAGATACAATCTAAGAAGGAAGACAAACTAAAAAGGAAGACGAAACCCAAAGGACAGGAAACAAGGAATAAATAATAAAGTGTAATACTTTGAACCAAGCAGAGACGTCAAAAAGGGTATTTCAGTTAAACTGATTTATTTATTTTATTTTATTTATTTTTGATATTTCACGTACTAGTTCTAAATCATACACTAACATTTAATAGGTTTATTCGTCAAAATTTAAATAACTAACGGTCGTACAAAACATTTAATTGAAGTTTCAGTTTCGGACTATAATGCGTAAGAAGTGATAGATTCCTTAATATTGTTTTTGATTGGTTTATAATAGTGCAATCTGAAAGGCAAGGTTTGCCGTCCGTTGGACCGTCGAAAACCAGGGCTTGTGACGATTGGACGATGTCAGAACATGACCACTAGTCAAGGGTATACTAGAAATAGTGCGTTTTCTGCAGCCTGAGACATGAAGAATAGTGTGTACTGACTGTATAACGTCTGCTAAATTGCCAATAGAAGTACCTCAGGCTTTGGCAATCTTCGATCTGCCGAATGACATACCTTGGGGAGTGTATGAAGAATGATTAAATTCTACGTTATCTACATGAAATATGTATTTCAATTTCGATGATTCAGACAATCCGTCTGTTTGTCCCATTACGTACGTTCAGGATAGGAAACAACTGACTTACCTTCATCATCATCATTATTAACATTATAAAATGATCCTGCGGGGTTGCCTATCGGCAACATGTGCACATCACGAGTTTCACCGTTGGCCGAAATCACCATAAAGGACTGCATCATAATTATCTATTCAATAACTTCAAGGATACCTTTTCATCAACACGAAATCAACACAGCAGTGCCACAATGGATCCGTTTGACGCAGGATTAAGGATTCCCAGCGGATCTCTGTGCCACTAGCTTGATAACGTTGTATCACATTTCAAATCATCATCAGTTAACTTATGTCTATGAAAATCACTGTCAGACGCGAGGAAGAATTCCTGGTGTGTATATATCGCCGGAAACCTGGTACACTTCGTGGGATCACCATCTTATTGCATGATACTCAAGCAATTAAAGAATATCAAGCCACGGGTTGACCTGTTCGTTCTAAGGAGAGGGGGTTCATCATATGTAAAAGATCGGAACCCATCCGGAAGGACGTACGTGGAGGAGCCCTTTCCATCCTTATCTTCGCGGAATGATGATCAATTAAATCTGACGTCATTCATATAGTCTTCAAATCATTTTAAGTATTTTAAATTCACGGGCTGCTAATAAAATAAAAACCTACTTCGAACCGGTCAACCTCGAGCATTCATAATGTAATTAGAATTTATGTAAATGTTTCCTTCTTCCAAATTCATGAACAGAGGAGGCGAGATCTTCACTTCAATATTTCAAATCAAAAGGTAGGAAATTTATCCAAATAACTGAATTTTTTTTATGTTTTTCATAAATTTGTTTCCATATATGTTTTTCTCACCTGTCCGAATTAAATTATGTAGCGTAAATTTGTTCTCTCTCGTATGGTTTGATCACTGGAAATACAACACGTTTTCTCAAAGAACTTCGGGTTGCTTTGCGTCACAATGTGGGTACTAGACGACATCACGAGCCAATTTTATACATAATTACGTGTAAATATACATTTTAATAGATTAGGTTAAACGACATTACGAGCCAATATATAGTATCAGCGTCTAGAATGAAATTTACGTAAACATATTAGAGTCCTGATATTAATTAAACATCGATAAACTACATTACGAAGGTGTCGCAATGTTAGGGAACAATTCTATCATTTTCAATTCAGTTCTTTCGAAAAAAAAAAGGTTATTCAGATATTTATTTACGTAGACATGCTTCTAGTTATGTCAGCTATTTATGCGAGCGGTTTCAGGACAGTAAGAGCGCGGTGAAGGATAGTTAAGCTCCTCATATTAGAAATAGAATTTGTATTAAATAATTTATAAAAACGAAATTTTTAGTTGGTAGCTTCGGCGGTGTGAGGTGAGGGCGAACACTTTATACACCGGTAGGTAGGTGGATAGGCGGGTTTCATTACAAGTTGCAATAATCTTCAGCGCGGCCGGCATCCAAAGCTTTTTCATTCCCCTTAAATAACCACAGATGTCACTAATGAGACATCTATTTTATGATTTTTTTTTTTAATTTTTAGCAATATCCTTTATATGTGTAATGAGATTCTTCCGAATTATTAGCATCACACTAGAATACGCCTGAAATATCATTTCAATTTGTTTTAACTCCTTTAGACCAGTATTTTCATTCTGAAAAATTTGGGCTAACTAAAAAACTATTTTCATGTTGGAAAATTATAATTTACATTAGGTATCTTCGTTCCTCACCTTATTGAGGAAGTGAAAACCATTGAAAGTGTGCTTATACTCTAAAGATATGAAAAATGTGACAATGAAGAAGTAATCCATCATTTTACGTCGTTGAGATATCCTTTTAATCCTTAAAACGTGTTAGGGCCGCCTTAATGTTTACGTTCCACGCCCCCACCGACATCTGATACCATTCAAAAATACCTGCTAACTCCCAGATGCTTATCTCAAATTTAAGGATACAACGTCGAATATACGAAAAGAAAATCTTTTCAATTCTAAAGAAGCCATTTGGATGTAAAACAGGTGATAGAAAGTCTGATACAGCCTCGCACGTTATAAGGGAAATCTGAAAACGAGGTTCCGCACCCTGCCGCTGGGGGTGAAATCCGATCTTGATCGAGGGCGGGTGATGAATATTGAAGACGATACAAGAAAGTTAATTATTTATACTCGCAAGTTACATTAATTTTGCCCTGATGGGTAACCTGATACCTGACCTGACTTACGCGATTCCTCGTACGTATGAGAGAAGAGAGAAGTATTTTTAGAT
Organism: Agrypnia vestita; assembly: GCA_016648135.1. NCBI lineage: Eukaryota > Metazoa > Arthropoda > Insecta > Trichoptera > Phryganeidae > Agrypnia > Agrypnia vestita. The sequence continues at coordinate 136,451 of JADDOH010001429.1, forward strand.
GATTGAAAATTTTATCTACTCGTACTATGGGTTTATATACAGGGTTACAGGTTAAGTCGACCTATTCCCTTTAAGGGCGTGTAGGTAACATTATTTCTGACTGATTTGACTATAAAACACCCTATCCTAAATTTTTTAAGTTCTAATCGTCTACAACGACTTATTTATTAGCTTAGATATTTTGAAATGTGTAAGTCTTTTTATTACTATTCTTAGATTTTTAAATGTAAAATAAGATGCTTTATGACCTCAATAATCAATATTGTACGTAAAATGAATAAATAAGTCGTTTTGGACGATTAAAACTTTAAAAAAACTATTAAATATTTAGAAAAGTTTATTTTTCTTAAGATATCTAAAAAATATATTATGGCGCCTGTTTTGCAGATGTGCCTTAAAATATCTACGTTTCATCGGCTATCCGAAAATCGATTTTTTTTTATAAAAAAACAATTAAATTCAAATATCTCGAAAACGGTTTGATTTAGGATAGAGTGTTTCATAATCAAATCAGTCAGAAACAATGTAAACTACACACTCTTAATGGGAATAGGTCGACTTAACCTGTAACCCTGTGTATATAAATATTATTCCAATTACTTAAAAAACGTCACTCTTTTTCACTTTGTAATTTGCACCTGATTTGTACTACTATAGAAATGTTTTTATTTAATTGTAATAATTAAAGCAATACAATATAAGGCGATTGATTGAATATCCGAGCTAATTATGATATATCTATTTAAGTTTCTTACATTCATTAGCTTTTCTCTTCTTTTTTCAATATTCCCACTGCCACCATCTTTACATTAGTAACTAGTAACTAAATTTAATATTAAAATAATGTAAAACGTTCAAAAAACATTCCTTAAGCATATTAACTACAAATTTAATTTGAATTTTAACTATTTGGACTCAATAAAATTTCATAAATTGGACACTAGAAAACAGGCGAATATTGTCAGATCAATCCTTTCTTTTCCAAATAATTCATAACCTTATTAATTCTCCTGAAATCACTAGCTTGCTAGCTTTCCATGTCCCATTCCGACCTACCGGACAGAAATACCTCTTTTCTCTTCCAACTTATTAAACCAACAATAGGAAATTCCCTCCCATTCCACGCATATCTCTTAAATTTAATTGATATTTTTAACACTAAATAAGAAGGCATATACTAGAAACTCGTCCCCTTCTCTGATCACGTACATATATTATATACATCACGAGCCCCTTTATGTCTATGTTAAAGTTAAATTTGGAACAATCGGTCAAATGATGTTTTATCTGTCGTTGTCAAATTGACTTATCTATGAACAAATTATGAAATAAAATAATGAACTTTGTTTTTTTCCACTTATATTTGAGCACTTGTTTCACTACATGTTTTGGAAACGTCCGTTCCTTCGTCAGGTGAATTAAGACTAATTAGAATTAAGGAAACGGACGTTTCCGAAACATGTAGTGAAACAAGTGCTCAAATATAAACAAAGGAAAAAAAACAAAGTTAATTATTTTATTTCATAATTTGTTCATAATGGATTTCCACAAAGTTAACACCGAAACATTCAATTACTTGACTTATCTATGATTATTTCATATTTGTGTTATCCTTTAATTGTGGGAGACATTTAACTAAATTTTTTTTGTATTTCATCTTATCAAGCGATTGTGTCTCCCTGTTGGATGACCGAATTTAATAAAAATAAAATTTTAAAAAAATTAAAAAATTCCAGTATCTAATAAATTAATTAATCCTAATCAGTGTAACAATCCTATATTTGAACGTAGTCAGTTAAATACTTCACCTGTTGATGAGAGATTCTGTACCTATTGAAATTGAAGTAGTGAAATATAATTAAACTTACGTATAAGTATCAAAACTAAAGTTTTTCACCTAATTTAATGATCATTCATAATTCTATCTACCCAGAAAACTTTAAGTATAAATTCTTGGTTAATTTTCCATTTATATTTCTGTTTTACTTATATTTCCTTTTAGCGTGTACTTTATTTTGTCAAAATTCTTTGTTGTCGTAATATTATTTTTTGGTTAATAGTGGTTCTTACCGTATAAATCAATAAATATTTATTAACACGCTGCTCGAGTTACAAATGTTGTTTATTGTAGGCATCATACGAGACCTGATAAGCACACCTGTTCCTACCCAAATATGTACATCTTCCGGGAATCTTAAATCAAGGGAAGGCTTGTAATAATATGATAAGGGTTGTTGTTCTAATAATTCGAGTAAATTTAGATGCAATGCCTCAATCAGATGAAATATACAGGGATGAAACACTTAAGTTCCGTGTAAAGTTCCATCATATGAAATTGGATATAGACAAATTTGTATCAAAACCGTCAAAAATATTTAAATCCAATTTATTAAATTTTTGACATAATTGACATTATAACCTCAACAAACATACTTCAAAGATTGAGTTTGGTTGATGATTGAAGCACAAGACTCTTTATAACGCACAACGAGTGCAATACTATATCACCTTTCTAAAATATTATATGTGTGCATGTATTTTGAGATGAAAGATTTTTAAATCTTTTTGTTCTCGCAATTTAAATAGTATGCAGCAATATTAAAGCATTAAAAGTGGTACTTTTGCATGTCAATTTAACAAAATCTCATTATATTTTTTATATTAGTAGTGTGGTGTAGTTTTTTTAATCGACCTTAAATGAATATAACACTTAATTTCTAAGCTTTAATTATATTTATATATTTTTCATTCCTCTGTTAATTCCTCTGCCATTTTTTCTTCCTGTCATTGATGCGCTCACATCGATTTGTGATGATTTGTGTGATAAGGTTTCTTAAAATTAATACCTTAATTAATAATATATACATATATTTTTTTAATTTTCTTTGAATTTTATTTTATTTCTATCATTTATTGTTTTGAGTGGGATTAGTATTTTGAATGCCTTTTTTATGATTAATATTTAAAGCATTAATAATAAATTAGTTTTTTGTCTACCTAACTAAAGGCCAACATTAAATGCAGTGCATTTTAGTCTTTAGATAGAGCAGTTAGAGTAACATGCATGTTAAGAGTATTTTGAGAAGGTATTGGTGTGTAAATAATTTACATGCTAGTGTAATCGTTGTCCTGACAAAGAGACGGATAACGTCTCGAAACCGGTAGACGAAAAAGTAATTTTTAGTGGTTATATACTAACATAAATAATATTCTTCCTTCTTTTTATTTTATTGCTTTACGTTAAATATAATTATATACAATTAATATGTACGAATTATATACATCCTATATTTTCATTGGTTAATCCTAATGATCCGTATCCTAGCACAAACTAATGGGCGTGCAGTGAGAACAAAAAGCGTGACTTTTTCATAAGCAAACCTATGTTTTGAAAAGAAATCAAATATTCCAATCACAATAAATAACATATTATTCAGATTTTAATATTTCATAATAAACTGCCAGATAAATGCTTAATTTAGATTTTTTCAAATATACGTTTAACATCTTGTTCTCACTGCACGCGTCTGATAACCAATATATAACTTTTCTTATAAATAGGAGTAACTATATTATTTATACTTAGCTTCCAATATTCCTTCACCCCCTCCCCAGTGGATCGGGGATGATATTTGGCAAACTTTGTTTCTGCGAGATATGAAGCGCCCTTATACATTTTCCCCTGATTTGTGATGTCCTTAAGGATCCGGCGTGTAATTAATATCAAGTGAAATTGGTTGAAAGGTCAAGTGGCTAATACTTGAAGGAAGGTCGTCTTAATTGCGGTGAACCCACCCTTTTTGTCCCTATACTGGTAATTATAGGTTGTATCTATACTTTTTCCCGAGTGTCTCTCCAAAAAGGGTCTCGCTTATTCCGAGTTATGAAGATTTGTCTAATTAGCAAAAATTATTTTGGGATACCTACCCTCGAAATGAATTTTAGCATTCTGTGAATGATACTTATAAATTCCATACTAGAAGTTTAGGTGCAAAATTTTTTTTTGTTTTCAGAATTGCTTTGACAATTCTACAGAATTCACTTGAGTAAGTGTGCATTAATGTAAGGTTGTTCGGAAAGTAATTTTGTTTTTTCCAACAGATGATTATATTGAATTTTTTGCGGCTTACATCATACTTAAGCCGCATAATCATTATATTTTATTTTATTTTGGGAAACAGACAGTACAATGTAATAAAAAAATTATATATTATCGAAAAAGTATTCATTTAGCGTGACCAGTATAAGTTTCCTCGAAGATGGTAAAAAAAAACGAAGTAAAAAATGATAAAGAATATGTGATAAAAGTTTAAATTATGATAGGTAATCATTTCAAAGATTTAAATTATGATAATGCATAAAATTAATATACTTGACATATATATGACATATATTGACAGCTGATATAGCAAGGCTTGTTTGTGAATAATTTTGCCTGATTCTGTGCAAAGGTATTGTTTGGTGCCCTTTTAAATATGGAGATATTTGTTTTACTATAAAAAACTAACCCATCAAAACCAAGTTTTTATTATACTCCCTTTCTCATTGAATCAGGTTTCGTGAGTATACACGCGTCGGGCTAATTACTCATTGGTATTGATTCCAATTTGAAAAACCAATAAAATTTCGAAAAATCCACAATTATACAATATTTATTTTTTAAAAAGTATCGAAAATTTGTAAGAACATTTTAATCGTCGCCACGAGTCTGCTTGCAAAGTTTCAGCTTGATTGGATCACAGGAAAACGGTTAAAAATCGATCCAAAATTTTTTCGTCAGACAAGCAAGCAGACGCTACGAGTTGAAAGAAGGGGAGTAAAAATGGTAAAAATTGTGTTAAAGCAAAAAAAAATTGATATCTATGGAGAAGATGCATTGACAGACTGCCAGGCCGAAACTGGTTTGCAAAATTTCGTTCTGCCAATTTCGATGTTAAAGATGCACCACGTTCCTTCATCAGCCAATAAATTGAAGCTGATGAAGACAAAATAAGAGCACTTATTTATGAAAACCACTGAACTCTAAAGATCGAAATTTATTGAATTTGTTCGTGATCATGTAAAATGCCATGTTTTAGTTTCAAATTTCGACATATGGGTTGAGAAATTTACTGCGTCGCCTTGACATCTGTGATTTTTCTTCTGAAACGTCAAGAAAATGGTCCATTTTTGAAGTGAATCATCACTGAAGAAGATTTATGGGTTATTTACAACAATATGTAATACAAGATATCGTGGAGTAAAAAATATGAACCGGCACAAAACACTTTGAAAGCCAAGATTCATAAAAAAAGTGATGCTGTCTGTCGGTAATATTTCAAGGGAATAGTTTTAACTTCTACTTCTATTATGGACTAGAACTTCTACCGGACAATGGCACGATCAATTCTGAACTGTACTGTCATCAACTGGACGGATTGAATGATTCACTTAAACAAAAGATGATAGAATTGATTAATAGAAAAGGTATAGTGTTCCACCAAGATAATGCGAGACCTCATAAAATTTCAGTAATTCGTCAATAGCTTTTACAGCTTGGATGGAAAGTATTATCGCACCCACCGTATTTTCCATATCTGGCACTTTCTGATTATTACTTTTTCAGGCCTCTAAAAAAATGTTCTGACGGTAAAACCTTTGAAATATGACAAAAGGTATTTGACTAAAATAGTGCATAAATAATCAAACAAAATATCTATACACTATAAGAAAATCATCTTTCATTTTAACCAATAAAAACAACGTGAATTAGTGCAAATTAAAAACAGTGTAATAACAAGTGTATGGAAGATTCTAGAAACATTATGTAACTTTAAATGTAAAACAGTATTACGATTTAATTTGTGTCCAGAGACTTTTTGCGTGATGAATTAAAGTTTAAATTGTTTAAGTGTTTTTATTTTATTTTCTTCCTACACGCTTCCGTGACAATAAGTTTTATTAAATTATAATTATTTCATAGATTTAAAAAAAGTTAAAAGCCTATCGAAAACCATATATATATATATATATATATATATATATATATACGCCACATTATGTACCACTTAGAAAAGGGTGGCTAGTCATTTCGCAATCTAAGCGATCTTTTCGGCGAATGAACTATTAGGAATAGGGGCATGCCGAAAGGGGTTTGTTCGCTTCAACGCAGGTGACACCAGCTTAGACGACAAGTCAAAAAAGGGTCAATCTTCGGATTATGATAACCAGGCTCTTTTGGCAGTTGTAGAAGAGGATGAAAGTTGCACCACTAGGACACTGGACACTTTGACTATTGAATCGGCCGTCCATAATAAAAGTAAAAACAACATAGTTAAAGTGTGATAATTAATATCAGATTTATTTTAATTCTCGGTGCAATGATTATTTATAACGTGGTATGAAATGTGTTCGACTGAATAAACATTATCTTAAGTTTTGTATTTTTTTTTTTTCCAGTTCTGACAAAATTCCTTACATTTAACATATTGTTCAGTTAGATAATTTAACTCGATTGATACCACTTTTATTAATATGTTTATTATTAAAAATATTATTTATCTGTGACATGTGGTTATTTTTTTATTTTTGTACGAGAGAATAATTTTGTCACCAACGTACCATAAAGGTATGTCTCAAATTAAATTAAAATTTATCCCTCAGTAAAATTAATATTTTTTTTACTCTGTTTACTTCTTAAATCTTTAGGAATATTACTATATACATCGGCCGATATTATTCGCCCATATGCAGTAATATTTGTTAATTAATATTTTTATACTTTTATAATTAATTACGATATGATATTGAAATTCAGTATTCATTCATTCCGAATATGATGTAATTTTAGATAATAATACTGTGTTGTATTTATAATTATTCTCACATTAATTATTCAATAATTTCATCATATTTTATATATTATGAGAATTTGACAAAAAATCTCTCTCTCTCTATCTCTTTCTATTATACAAGTACGTGTGTGTGTGCGTGCGAGTATCGAGATTCGAGTAGACGAGCATCGTGCGCGACAGGTTGTATAACTTCAAAATATTGCATTGTATAACTGCAAAATACAAAAATCAAAATACAAAAAAATCAATAGAACGCGTGATATTTTTTTTGTTTTAAAACTTATTTGTTATTTGTTTTTGTTTTAAATCACACGTGAGTTACATTGTCCCATTATTGCAATAAAGATTTGAGAAATGGAAACTACAAAAAGTATGTGTAATACAAACTTAAAAAAGTAAATCAACAAAATTGTATATTTTGATACAAGTATTTACTGTTTGTATACGTTTAATGTGATTCGAATGTTTACTATTCACATACATTACAGAAATAGTGAAATATAGAAATAGTGAAATCATATGCTTAGCCTCAAAAAGAATATCGAAAGAGAACAAAAATCTAAAAACAACTTCAAAATGCAAAAAAAATACGAAAATATACAAATACAAACACTCTATTATTACTAGATCTCCATATCAAAACTTGGCAAACTTGGGAAAATGGTCTTTATTTATATATATTTATCTGATTAGATCCGACAGTATGACAATGCCACTGGGATTGCTCAACAAGATTAATTAACAAAGGAAACGTAAAATTAATGTCCATAATAATTGGCAAGTGAATATTAGAAAATAAAAATAAAACTGATATTCTTTCTCTCTCCTGTAAACGTTGTTTTTGCATATAGACTTTTTTTATAGGGAGGCCTCCAATTGCACATAATACATATTTTTTGTTTTTGTTGTACTCGTATATGATTTTTATAATTTAATTTTTATGATATACCATAATGATTTTTGAAAAACAAAGAAAACCGACGAATCCACTGTACTTACTTTATTTGTATTTTTTTTCAAATTTTAAACATTTTTGTCTAAAACTCCAATGTAATCTTACATGTTTCGGGATTACCTGTCCCATTCCACTCTCTTCCCTTTACACGCGTGTTTATATGTAATCTTTCGAGTATGTGAGGGGAAAAGTTTTCCTGAAATACATAAACAGGACAGAATATAAAAAAAACAAAAACACTGGTAATCCTAATGAGGGCTTATGAGAATCCTTGGCTAAGTAAATATTTGGCCCTAAGTAAATATTCCGAAGGGCGGGTTCTTCTGATAACATTTCCGCCGTTATGTTAATTGGATCATGTGTTATTCGGTTAGGTTTTTCCTTGCAATTAATGTGATTCACATAACTCACTTTAGAAGTGTATGAAGTACGAAAAATTTACGTGCCTTTTCGTCGGAATACACGAAACGTTTTTTCATTTATTTTCATTTAGTTTGTACGAAACAAATATGATATTTTCTTTACTTTGACTTTGCAAAGACAAAGTTTTTTTTTCGTGCTCTCAATTATACTTTCTTTTGTGGAATACTTACGAAATTGAGTTTATATTGTCACAGCGATGGGTGACAAAGATTTTTAACAATCTTCACTTTTATTAACAACAAAGTCACGGAAGACAAACTTAACTGGAACATTATTCCGTAATTCAAACTAATCGTCACTCGAAAAAATTCCACTTGCCTGTGGAATACTTTATTTACACCGATACCATCTACACAAGAATACTCCGCACGCGAGTAAGTACTCTGGTACATTTTCTCACTTCGCGAAATGTCAAACAAAGATTCGCGCTCACGTTTGCAGCCACGCAATATATAGGAAACGCTTTCTCTCGAGACTTCCTGTATATTTCCATGTGTTCTTCTGATTTCTTAGTGTTTCTGATCTATTCTTAAATGTCCAGTGTTGGAAAATCTTCGATTTTGTGCGGTTCCTTTAGTTTTTAGAATTTCGTGACAATATTATTGCTTCTTGTATAATACTTCAAGAAATTTATGTTACGACAATCATTGGATGGAAACCATCAAAGAACAAACGCAGTTATCCAGTGAAACCCGAGGAACTTCAAGAAGCTAATAGAAAATGATTGGTTGAGTTTCTTTTTACTCCCTTTATATTAACTCGTGGCGTCTGCATGCTTGATTGCTTGCCGGCTTGCCGGGTGAAAATACCTTGGATCGATTTTTAATTTTCCCGTTATCCAATTGAGCTGAAACTTTGCAAGTAGACTGGTGGCGACGATCAAGAAAATCTATCAAATTTTCGTTAAAAAAAATTAATAATTATAGTATAATTTTGGATTTTTAGAAATTTTATTGTTTTTTTTCAAATTGCAATTATTACAAAAGTTTGATTACGGCGGCCCGATAACGTCACGGAATATTTTCTAAATTTGAATTACTCCGTCGGTATACATAATAGGTACCTCACTACGAATTTCTAAATCTTAATTGACTGACAAATGTTTTTAGAATTTAATCTTCAAAGCATGAAGTGTCTTATCAAAGCTCAAAACATATGACATTTTAGAAATATATTAAATTACTGTAAGTTTAGTGTTATGTTATATGTTTTAATTCGTCTTTAATTGTTGTTATATTTTACAAAGAGAGGGAGAATAATAAAAACTTTTTATGGGTTACTTTTTTACTTACTTCAAAAATTTGTGAGTAGAACCTTCTAGCCAAACCAATCCAGTCCATTTTATTAACTTTTTAAACATTTGACGTAACTTCTTTATCTTTATGTGTTCTAACGAAGATTCTAACCAAGTTGCTGTTTGCTGATTTATTTTGTGCATGACGCATGAGATCACTGTCATTTTGGACATTGAGCATTTTTCTGAGGTTATACAGACATGACAACCTCTTTTTATTAACACTTACATGTTTTGAGTTAGATAATTTTCGGGCGCAAACATTTTAATAAGGTCTGATACACTAAAAGTGTTGTTAACTATTTTCGAATACATTTTATGATTTAGCACAGTGTTTTACTCGAATCTTATAGCGGCAAATACATGACACTATTGTAAAATCATATTCAATAAAGGCGTGCAAGGTAATTAATATTTTATCGAACATTTTTATTTATGCCATCTATTTTTAAATAAAATATTATTGAAAGATTAAAATGGTTCAGGCCGGAAAATAAATTTTAATTTAAGGCCAACGATATGCAAAATAATTTCTTGATGCGGAAATCAAAACAGTCTAGAAAACCAAAAAAAAAAATATTCGTGTCATCGCCGCAAAGCGCGGAGTTAAAAGCTTTCCGGAAAATTGTAGGGAAAATATTTCTCCCTCTAGGGAGGTACTTTCCCTAATTAATTTTTTTCAGCCCCACATACAGCACATTTAGCATTTTCAGCCAAATTATATTATCACAAACAAATGGCTAATTTTTTCGGCTAGGTACCTCGAAAGCGGTTTCGTATTGTCGAGCTCATTTGTCATAGTGTACGAAATATTTTCATGAAATGAATAAAATGTATTTTTGACGGCCAAAAAGGCTTTTAAGAGTATATATAGAGCCTTTGAATTGTGAATCATCCCTAAGAAACTAACCAGATAAATGTCCGTCTTCTGAAAGCAACAAGATTGTTATTTTGATGATTGTTACTTCAACGCTCAAAATAAGACAAGAAGATTTACGACAGTCCGGTATATTCGGTGATTACTAAAAAATTCCAATACTAAAAAAAGACAGGATGTATTTATTTACGCCTGTGTAATTACTTAATTAATTTATATTTTTGTCTTTTGCAATTTTAGGTAAGACTTTTGTAAAGCAGTCGTAAATCTATGTAGGTACAACTGATTAGTATGATATGTTGATTAAGAGGAAGGTAGAGTACAATGGATTCATAAAAAACAAAAAATGCATCGTGTTTTTATGACTATGTTTACGATGATGCAATATCAACTTTCAACACCCAGCAGTTGAGCATTAATGGCATATAACCCAATTTAAATTTAAATATGTACATTATTTTGATACACATATATGGATTGTATTATCGGCCCTCCACGATGTCCGGGTACTCTTAAAAAAGACCTATTTATTTTATGTCAAAGCATCACGGAAACCAGTCATTGCAATTTGGAGTTTGGTCTAAAATATAAGTTTTTCATGAATATTTTATAATATAAGTACCGATATTATTTTAATAGTTAGTAGAAATCAGTTTGTTTCACACAAATTTACCAATTTGTACAACCAAAGAGTTCAAATATTTATTTAAAGCCAAAATTTTCTTCACAAAAATAAAAATCTTGATTTTTAAGCGTAGGCGTTACAATCACCAGATGTTATTTTCAGAATACGGCTGATTATCTTGGCCATAGCCAGTAAAATTAATATTGGTTGATAAATATTACATCTTCCATCCAAGTTCAATACTTGTTCAATAAGTGTTCAACCTACAATCAATTAATCAAAGCCTTCATTTACCGGCAAAGGTGAATACCTTATGTGGAATGATGTCATTAAATATAATACATAGATACGATCACTCAGTTTGTTTAAAAGTTGCACAATACGCTCTATGGTGTGCCTATTCGTTACATGCATTAGACCCACCTCTGTCCGCGCGTAGTTTAAGCTAACGGCTTATTGTGTAAGCTCATTCGACAGTACAAAAAACTTCCTCTAAGAATAACAAAATAAATAACCTCTAAATCTCAAGTCAAGTTTAAATGTTTACTAAATATTGTCAAGGGTTGGGGAACCAAATGAAACACTCTTAAGCAATTCTAAATTTTTATTTAACTCAATTGACTGGATACAAACCTTAGCTGAAACGATATTTCGTCATTTACACTAAGTTGTTACACTACAATATTCCATTAATCTCTGGCACACCTTATTTGCCCGCTCGGCACAGCTTTCTTGACTAATTGACCTGATCTATGGCAGTTGCAGCTATCACGACAAACCCTAACCTTACGTGCGATTCCGTCACTGCTTGTATAAGGAACGTTTTTCCTCGACTATTCTTTTGTGTTCTACCGGCTTCCGGACTCTTCCAAAATATACAGACTGGCGATGAGGGAAAATCGTTGAAGATGTGTATGTCGCTCACAAGAGGTTGCTAAGCCAATAATAATTATAGTAACGTAATAAATGTTTGCTTCACAGAGTAATTCTTCACCTTGACAAAGTGCGGGATCAAACAAAAACTAGTAAAAATGTAGACACCTATTTGAAGTGGAAGAGAAATGAATATTTACTATTGAATTACTTCTCGGCGATATTTGAGAAAAATTGCAATTCTCCGTGAATGATTTCGAGGGGTGGAAATAAAAAGCTTTCGAAAAAAATATACAAAAATGTACAAAACATTCTCAGAAAAGAGCGACAAAGAGAGCCTTCAGAAATTCATGATTGAAGCAAGTCCCCAAGATTAAGAAGAATTTCTATGCTTTTGTCCTTTCAACTTTCTCCACATTACGGGAAATGGTGAAAGGTGTGATCAATGAAATAATTATTTAATTGCAAATTTGTTACACTTATGTACCATATAAAAGCTCGTAGATTTAATAATTATAGAAAACATGAGAAGTAGTTAGGTACCTATCTAGGTTTAATTTGAAGTTTATTTAAAAAATTCAACGTCCAGAAAGAAGTATTTTTTCACGTTCAGGTAAGTGGAAAATTGATAGTCAGTTAAAAAAAATATTTTATAAGTATTAAGCGTGCACACGGCTGTTTATATTTTTAACAAATAAGTGGTGAAAAGAAAAAACATTTTTAATAATTGTATTAATAATGTCATCACAAAATCATATTGCCCTTATTGAAGAAGCTTAATACAATAATTTAGTCGTCTCTCTGTCGGTGCGTAACGTCCGTAACGTACTAGATTAAAGTGTGACTCGCAATCATCCCAGGCTCAGGCAACACGAAAGGGTCGAAATAATACAGTCTTGAGATTTTATATTATTATTTAATTATTTTACATTTAGAGTTAAGCGAATTAATTCAATTTAAAAAACAAATGATTTTCTATTCATGAATTTTCTGCTTCAAAAACTGCAAAATCCTGCAATTATTATGTCCCATGATTTTCCACGAGTTTAATACGGCTAGTATACTACAAAAATGATACACCACAAATACTATCAACTTAGCTTAAACTGCTTTATAAATAATAAGAGTCTTATCAGTAAACCAATTTTTTCAATAAATATTTGAATTAGATTTGCCCGTACGTAGGATTTAATTAAATTAACAAACATTTTTTTTTGTATAACTGAATTTATTGTTGCTATATGTTAATACATTACATGTTAACTCTGTTGAAACTTTTAATATGGTATCTATACTATTTAATAATCATGTACAATCTGATTTTTATTTGTGCTGTTAGTTTACCATGAATAAATAAAATTAAAATAAAAAATAAACATATTTTAGGATTTGAGTGCCTTACCCGAAATCTTTAATGTATCTATTTTATGTTAAAATTCAAGCACAAGATTAAACCACTCTTGTAATAATAAAATGTGCGTTTATTAATTTATAAAAAGTGGCCCGTGGGGGACTCGAACACCCAACCTCTATATCTAGAATCTCTAACCTATCCAACGAGCCGAGATTGAAGTTCTGCCATTATTTAGGTATAAACGGGACTCTTATTTCCTCAGGGACTGGAGGGCACTAGACGGTGTCATTAATAGCGACCATCATCTGATAACCTTCTGTCTCATTTTGGAAGAAGAATTGAGTAACATTTATGAGAGCATTAGCGACCCAACCTCGGTTGGCGAATATCTGAACACCGCAGTCACTCGATCAACGAATCTGGCTCTTGGGCGCACCCGTCCTGGTGGACCAGAGAGCTTGCCTCGCTTCGGGATGCCTACTGACGAGCTTACTGGAGATGCGGAATTGTTGGAGTAGGCTTGAGAGCAATCTTTCATCTGCCTGTGACCAGCAGTTTGGGTTCATCACAGGTATGCCATGATGTATGTACAAGCATGGAAGAGAAACTGTGAGAAAAAGGATGTCTTGGGAATATTCCTGGACATCTCTGGAGCTTTTGAAAATTCCTGATGGAAGCTGAAATTGCGGCGTAGCTCGAGATATCTCTGACATGCTCAAGAGCTACCTCAGTGAGCGCGGCCACGATCAGCTACGTGGGGCCGTTGAGCACCAGACAGACCAATATGGGCTGTCCACAGGCTTCAGTCCTAAGACCTACCCTATGGAATATGCTTTTCAATGACACTCTCATGCTCTCTTTGCGAGGGGTGTAATAGCGTAGCATATTCGGATGACGCCGTATTGCTCGGGTCCGGTCAGTGCCGTTGAAGTATTGGCTATTATTGTCGATGCACTTTTGCCATTTTAACGGTTTTTAAGTTCCTTGACGCCTTTGCTATAGAAATCCTGGGAACGGAAATTGGTGAATACTTTAAAAGCGTTTTTCACTACCGCATCATAGTTGAAATTTTCCCGTCGTAAAAAGTTATTCAAATTAAAATCCCAAAAAAGGTCTGGCGAGTTAGGCGGGTGACGGAGAGTTTCTTGTTGAAGCTTCTATAATACAATTGTGCAAAGTGTGTACTAGCGTTGCCATGTGTGATAAATCTTGGGTTAAATTGGTAAATGCTACAATGCTTAAAGCGATCACTGAAGCCAGCCTTAAAAATAGGTCATAAGCTCAAAAACTCCTAATATAGAATTAAATACATATCTTTCATATCTATAATTTTTTATGATTTATGGTTATTTTTGTTAGAAAAAATTAATTTTATGATAAACAATTGAACTAAACGAACTATGTGCATTAATACTTTTATCCCTACGATAACTCTTCCATTCTGTGAATTTTTTGATCAACCACGTACATACCAATAATACTTTTTCTAAATTCTTAAATTTTTACACCCCGAGAAGATAACTTCTCTCAAAAGGCGTAAAAAATCGCAACAACTATTAAAAATATTGCAAAGGAGAATATTAAGTAAAGTCACAACGTATTTTTTCAATCCGCATTTTTCATCCGCACCCATTTTCTTTGAGGTTTTCCGGATATATTTTTGCACCGTTTGGTTTGAAAGAGAAACTGCCGTTTTTGTAAGAGCTTAAATTTGTTTTATTTGCGTTTTAATGTCCGCGAAAGCCTCGCGCACAGATTACGCGCCAAATTTTGGTTTTCAAAGACTTCTGCCGTCGGGACCCAGGGGACAAAGTACAATAACGGTCCTTTCCGTATCGAAAATTTGAATCAGATTAGCTGGGATTTAGTCCGATACACTTTCGTATTGTTTCAATAACAATAGACAATTGTATATTATATTTGAGGAGATGATTACAGATGATTTAATAATTTCAATTATCATTTTTTTAAATAAGGACATAATTATTTCGCCGGGTTATTGGTATTTTTTTGTACTCTTTCTTTTTGGCATCTTTTGTTTTGCAATTTTACAATAATGATTCGTGCAAAATTGTTTTAATGAACAAAAATTTTCGTCCTCTTCTTTTTAACAGTTATTAAGTGTTTACTTTGTTCAATATCCCTCGTATTCAGTTGTTTTATCAAGCCCAAAATCTTTCCTGATTTCGTCTCTCGACTCCATTTAATCACTTTTTGGCTGCGTTTCCTTTTCTCTAGCCGCAAAATCTACCACTCTACACTTAGCCTTTTCAATTTGGTCACCTTTAAGGCTTTATCATACTTCTAGGTATATCTTATTAACATATTGTAACAGGTCGTGGCTTTGGGAGACAAATGAATACATTGGAAATGAATCAGCGATTTACCAATTAGTGATTAATTATTCTGTTAAACTGACAAAGTCACTTAACACGAATGAAATTAATACAATATTTTTTAAATCACAGTATTTCACAATTTATCACTCGTCTATGAACACATTATTTATCGCTTGCTAGAACATTCCATCAAATTCTCACACGTAGTAGTTGCATTTATTTATTTCGTCACTCAGATACTTCGCTCGATTATTTCTCTTAATATCTGTCGTTCCGAAATTCCACAACTGGCCGCATCGGCCTTCATTCGCGGCTTATTTCGCACCGAAAGAAATGTCAAAACAAACTCAATTGCGCAGCGCGGTGCTGCTACATACGCAATACGCTGGTCTTTCCTGGAGTATTCTTATGCTTTATATAGTGTTGTTTCAAAGTGACATATTACAAGGGATTCGAACATTTCGTTACAATAGTTAATTTGTTTCATTGGAAGTTTGCTGTTTTCTGGGACGAAGATGTTACCCACATCTCTTGGTCTCTACACAAATTTACCATGGACCTAACATTAACTACCAAGTTTAAGAAATGTTTTCAATACAGTTTATTCTACGAAGCAATGGAGACCGGGAGGTAAGCAGTTGGATGAATTAGCGAGTCTTCTACATTCCTTTCAATTTCCTCGCTTACTTGTGCATCTAACACAATTACTACCAGCCTATCCAGGCTATCATCGTCTCTGAAGTCGATTACCTTAAAATAAATAATTCGTCTTAGACAGATCGTAAAGTCTATCAATTATCTTCAGTTGCAACAAAATTGATGAGTTAGTGCACATTACTGTCCAAAATATTTTAATTATGAGTCTATATACCAGAATCTGTAATCAATCATAATCACAATCACAATTCTAGAATTGATGAAACTGCAAATAATCGAAATTTTAGAAAAATCTAGAAGATTTTGGAATAAACTACAAATCAGAAGAAAACGCAACTGTATTCGCGAAACTTTCAGAAGTCTAGTAACATACATAAAGGCGCGAGGCGTGCGTGGCAATCCAGTTGTTATTTTGACAGAAACGAAACAGACAGCTGGCGATACCACAGACGAATGCCGCCGGAACGTGCGTGGGGATTTTTTATCGTGAATGTGAACCACAGAAAAGACGTGCCTCGATATACCAGAGACAAGTGGAATATTGTAGAGAACCATTCTTGCGAAATAAATTATAACGATTTACAGAATACTGAACTAGTTTAGTTCGTGTCCAGTGACTATGTGAATAAAAGTTTAAATTATTTTATTTTGTTTCATTTCGTCTCTCACTGTCGCAAATCCGTGAAAATATTGTTATTTCATAATTCATAGTTTTTTAATTTAATAAATATATTTTATAAATGTGTAACAGAGATGGAGATATTTAAGTGTGAATGTAGGTATGGCAGTTGTTCGATCTTTATGAACAGGAACAGATGTCACTGAACACAACCACCTTCCTTACACCTTTTCGTAGTGCACGCTCTACTAAAACCTTGTATCTATGACATTACCATTCAACTGTGAACTGTCTTGTTGGCTTGACGTTTTGTTCTGAGTGTGTGTCCAGTTTACGTGAGCGTAAAGCCTTCGGATAAGGATTAAGGTGCCACACATAAGAATTCATGATCGACTGCCCTTCCTGTTCCTTCGACCTGGACCAAAAGGACAACGGTTCTTACCTTTGTCCTTTTGGTCGTTACCTTTGTCCTCTTGCGTGCTTCCATCTGACCTTTCTTTCGTTCCAGAACCCCTCTTCCTACATCTTAACTTATCCATTTCACATTCCGTGTTCAAACAGAAGTCTTTAGACATTTACAAGGCTTACGACCTGTCATATGGCTGGCTTATATGATCACTTTACACAACGTTCAATGATTCCACCAATGATAACCATCACATCTATAAAATGTTCAAAGTTTTTTATATTATATTTATGCGCCAAGCTTCACTTTAACTTACGCTATCGCCATCTTTGGATGAAATTTGTCATCCATATGAAATAGTATATAGAATAAGATAAATTATAGAAATCTCACAGAGACGAAGCTATGAATATGAGAAACATGTGTGGAGGTCTTTTTTATACGATAGTATTGGTGAACACTGCATTGTGTAGAGTGATCACTTATGCCTGCTCATACAGGTTGCGAGCCCTGGGCCATCTTATAAAAAGGCTTTCACATACGTGTCTCATATTCATATGTTCGTCACTGTGATTTATCTTTCTTAACTGTGTTTTTAGAACATACCTACATATGAAAATATAGTTATAGTATAAGGATATCGCCGCTGGTAATGAGACTTCTATTTTTTTAACTAGAGTATGGAGCCAGCCATACGATTGGTCCTAAGCCATGTCAACGCCCAAAAACTTCCACACCTTATTTCCCATATAAATAGCTTAATTTCTTTTTTATATCTTGATTCAATGACAATCTCTGGGCACAAAAATCCTGTAATTAATTTCTTGAAAAAATTTGACAGTCTCATATATATTTTTAATTAATTATTTTGAGTATATATGTGGAATAAAAGAGATAAGCTGGCAATTAACATTCTCACTCAATTCAACGGAGAAGAATTAAGTGTTAATTACTTGAATATATATATATATAAGCATACAATATACCATAGACGAAGTAATATTAAGTATTATCCTCACATCATCAGGTTTCCACTGAGATAAATAATGAAACAAAAAATATAAAAGAAGTAATTCAGTTGTGTAACACGTAAATACATAAAACTAATTAATAATTTGCGGGCCTCAGTTTTCCTAAGTCCACCTGAATCTCGTACATTTTTTTCCTTATACACCACTAAATAATTACGTCCCCTTTATAATGTATTTGTACCGGAGGCCCTCATTTATAAAATCCATCAGGCTTCTCTTTACTAATACTTACGTGACGTGAATTTGCGATTGGGCGTAAAAAATATTTCCAGATAATTTGTATTTCTTTCACGTTTTTCGGCTGTATGCTTAGTTTCGGGTGAAAATCTTGTATTTTAGTTTTCTGTGAGCTATAAAAGTACTTTTTCACTGTGTAAAACTATGTGTTTTGTTTAAAAAATTTGGCAGAAATTTAGATAAAATGTTTATATTAAATTATTTGGCAAAATTTTTAATTAAATGTTTTAATAATAAAATTTAAAAAAAAAAATTTCAGTTGTATATATGTGTGAATTCAGGCGTATCTTCGGACCGGTTCTAGAAAATGTATTTTGGCGCAAACGTTACAACAATGAGCTCTATACTCTATTTAAGGAGCCAAACGTCACAAAATTTATAAAACTGGAAAGACTTCGGTGGCTGGGTCATGTGGGGAGATGTCCGAGCATCAAGCACCAAAGTCCCTGCTGAACTCAAGGCCAATAGGGCGAAGGAGCTTAGGAAGGCCAAAATTAAGATGGAGTGACAACGTCCTCAAAGATATCTCTGCCTTAGAGCTTCGAAACTGGAAAGAGCTGGCACTAGACCGAGATGAGTGGAGGAAAATTATTGAGGAGGCCAAGACCCAATAAGGGTTGTAGTGCCAAGAATGATGATGATTTATGCGTGAATTATTTATATTATTTGATTTATGCCTCCTTTAAAGTATTTTACATTGGTCACGCTTAATTACAAAATGACTTGAAACGAATAATCGTCATAATAATAATAATCGAAAAAATAAAAAAACATAACAATTTTGGCTAGGGGATCAATATTCATTCAAGTGGTCGAGAAAAAATCAAGAAGAATACTTGAAAAATAAAAAAATAGTGAGCGATCGAAGAAAGGTTTGTTTTTTTTAACAACAAACTTCTCTTCGATCTCACACAATTTGTTTATTTTCCAATTTTTCTTGGAGTGTATAAGATGAACCAGAATATTGATTCTGTATAAGATGAACCAGAATCAATATTCTGGTTCATCTTATACACAATATTTTAAAAAGTAAAAATATTTTTTTGCTTCAGTTCATCTGTTCGTGACGTAGGACTTCTGCAAGCATCGCCCGCGCTCCGACACACGTGGCTCCTCCCACTCCCACTTCCATGTTTTTTCGAACTTATATTTTAGAAAAATATTTTTATGTTCAATAATGACCGCTTAGTAAATATTATGCCAAATATCAACAGTCTATGGGTGAAAAATTGAAATTTTTTGGCTCAACAAGGCAGAAACCTCCCTTGAATGTTTTTAAACATACGCGAAGGGGATAGTTTCCTCGTTTAAAGTATGGTTTTATTTCAACTCTGTACAATTTTATACTCTGTAGTTACACCTCAAAACTATCATCAAAAATATGATAACATCATTTTATACTGCGTAAAAAATATTTAAAAAAAACGGGGAGTAATTTGCTTAGCTGTATACGATGCCTTAGCTATATTTATTTAGATATATAAAGTTTCAACAATTTTCTCGCACCCTTAGTCAAATGCAGACGAATTCCTATTGACTAACTTTCGTCCTTCTTAGCGACGTCAAATTAAAAGTTATAAAAACTGCCCCTAAGCTTCTGAGAGCCTTCCGTACCTCCACCCCATCCCCTACTATTAAAAGCGTCGGCTTAAGGGTCCGGAACTTCTCTACATCTGTAGGTTTTTGTTATTCATTTTTGTAATGAAAGGACTTCACTTTTCTGTTGTCAGCATTGTGTTGTGACCATGTTCCAGCAGGGTTTTGTGGGCCTCGTTTTATAGACGGCTATAAACTCTTAAGCGCCTAGAAGTCCTCTGACAGATAGTAATCCGCCAGATTTAGACTTAAGCACTTCTCTGGTCGTATTGTAATATTACGACTTTTTAAATTTATATATATATATATTATATTTGTGCTTATTTTCTTATCGTTAAATTCGTGTTTTTTTAAATGTTAATTAGAAAAAAGATTAATGGGGGTGGCTTTGAAATTAGCACAATATTTTATTATTTAATGTTTCCAACTAATTAATTTGTACAAATATTACAGACTAAATAATAATGACAAGAAGATTTCTTGTACAAAACTTTGAGTAATTTAGTAACACATTTGTAATACTTTGAATATTACATTTTAAATATTTTTTTATTAAATTTCCACAAGAAGCAAACACATTGTGGTGAAACATAATATCTTTAATTAAAATAACTCTTTGTTTAACACCACTTTATTGAGTTTAAACTAACTTGTTTTGACTCACAGCTGAGTCTTCGTCAGGGTTCAGTATTAACTAAGCAAAAACAGAATTACAAACGATCAAGAAAGCATTAAGGGAAGAATAGACCGAAAGTCAACTGTTGTGGGGGTTGGGTGAAAGAGAGCGGGTATGGGTGGGTGTAGTTTATCGGAAGGGGAATATATCTAGAACTGGACTATGCGATAAATCTAATTGTTATTAAAAATTTACAGAGAGGCAAATTTTGCAATTTGGATCATATTTCGCACACGTGACCACAATCGCACCACCTCTTAAAATGTAAATATATGTAGTTCAAATTCTATTATTAATGCAGTTTCGCGGCATACTTAACGAGGGAAAAACTCCAACAAAACAAATTCTGAATATAAAAAATATTTTCCGGAAAACTCAAAAATAACGTGAAGAAAATCACGCGAAGAAAATCAGAAATAAACGCACGATCCCTAAGTAATAAATTGAGTGCCTCGTCACAACACCTTCTGGCCGCCGGTGACATCAGCCTAACCAACGTGATAATCGATGAGTTTTCATAACGAAAGGCGGGCTCATTCGATCTCGTTAAGTCGTTAGCCGCGAGCGACGCCGACGCCAGCGCCTAACGGCGGCTCGCAGCGTCGCCGCGGCGCCCGAACATAATTATTTCGCGAAACACATTGCGTGGGCGGGCTCGACGCGAATATTTCGCGTGTCATGGACATTTTTGCTCTCGCTTACTGAGTCAACCAATCGTGACATCTGCCTGATGCTTCTCGCGATGCGTAAATGACAATACATTAGTTGTGGGGTGTAAAAGCAAAGGCAGGAATATCCAAAACAATCAAAGATTTCTTATTTATAATGTACTAAATTCGGGATTTTATAGGACACATAGCCTATACGTTTATAGGAAACACGATTTTCATAATATTTTTTTTAATTTTTTAAATATTGCTGCCTTTACTTTTGTACCCCATAATTGATAGCTGATAGTAGGTACATATAACAATACGTAAGTTGATAGTAGATTACTTTTTCGATACTCTGCCTTAATCAATACCTTAATAATGCCTTGGCCTCTAAAAATATTCCCCCCCGACAGAATTACTCTTAAAAATCTGATATCAACTTCCAACTCTGAATAACGCGGACTACATTTTTTTTTATTTAGCCATAAAAAATAATACGGAGATGTATTAATAAAATTAGCTGTTTTACAAAGTATTAAGTACTTGGACAAAGTCTGTTCCAAAGTAATTACTGTACTTCTTTATCTACTTTCCTATATAAAAAAAATAGTTTGGTCCCTATGAGACATTTATAATGTAAGAAAGGAACAAGCGAGTAAGTAAAAAAATGCAGGTTTTCAGGAGAACTAAAACAAAATTTGGGAATTTTGTTTGAATACGAAATATCTCTTAAAGCCTTCATTATTTTTATCTTATTTTGCATCGGTAGTTTTATTTTTTGCCCAAGAACTTCTAACCATGCTGACTTATGTCATTATTTCTTGCCAAATTTTTCAAATAATTAATCACGACTTTTGTCTTTGAAATTAACAAATAGACGCATTTTATTTTATTTTCTGAGTTATCTAATTTTTCCTTGCGAGATATATATCTAAAGAACAACTCTGCGTACTAACTCAAAACTTTATTTTATTGATTCGTTTATTTGGTTGAACCTTTCGCCCGTACATATCTTGGTGAATTTAACACATTAATATTAATAATTATTATTAAACCATTTTCAAAACATTTAAAAAATTAGTCATGGATATTCATTACATAAATATAATAATGTTACATACCGTTCTAAAATAAATTTTGATTAAAAAATCCAAATTTATTTTCTTTACCAACTTGTTTCAGCTGATAAAGAGCATTAAAATTCATTATTATTATTTCATTCCCTATCCATTAAATAATTAAAAATAAAATAAATCCGTATACTACAAAATAAAATACAGTAAATATATTAGGTCCTTACATATGAAATTGGCGTTTTGCCGTACTGGCAAATTTGATCTCAAATATCTTCTCTTTGGTTAGGAATTCCAAATCCAAATTTATACAGCTATTTACTCATGTATTTGTGTTTTGAAAATTATAATTCATTTGTTTTTTCCTCAATTGTTTTTTTCTTTGCGTCACTCAGTTTACAAAATGAAAAACTTGAAATATCGCGTTATTTACGAGTACGAGTTCCACCGTGGCACCAGTGCTGCAGAAACGGCTCGAAGGATTAATGATGTGTATGGCGACGGTGCCGCAAAAGAAAACACAGTGCGTTTTTGGTTCCAACGTTTTCGTTCTGGAAATTTCGACCTGCAGAACAAGCCCCGTGGACGGCCGGAGACCAAAGTTGATAATGAAGAATTGAAGGCTATTGTGGAAGCGGATCCATCGCAAACCACATCCGAGTTAGCTGCAGGCTGCGGTGTTAGTGATAAAACTGTTTTAATCCACTTGAAGCAAATTGATAAGGTGAAAAAGCTTGAAAGGTGGGTACCTCACGAATTGAGTGAAGCAAATCAACAAACGCGCGTTGACTGCTGCGTTGCATTACTCAACTGGCACAATAATGAAGGGATTTTAAATCGAATCATTACCTGTGATGAAAAGTGGATCCTGTACTATAATCGGAAGCGCTCATCGCAATGGCTGAACCCTGCCGAACCAGCTAAACCATGCCCCAAGCGAAAATTGACTCCAAAAAAGTTACTTGTGAGCGTTTGGTGGACTAGTGCTGGTGTCGTTCACTACAGCTTTCTTAAATCTGGCCAGACGATTACGGCAGATGTCTATTGTCAGCAACTGCAAACCATGATGGAAAAGCTAGCTGCTAAACAACCGAGGTTGGTTAATCGCTCTAGGCCACTGCTGCTTCATGATAACGCTAGACCACACACTGCACAACAGACGGCTACCAAATTAGAGGAGCTTCAATTGGAATGTCTAAGACATCCACCGTACTCTCCGGACCTTGCCCCAACAGATTACCATTTTTTTCGAAATTTGGATAACTTCTTGCAAAGGAAAAAATTCAACTCCGATGGGGCAGTCCAAACCACCTTCAAAGATTTTATTGATTCCCGTCCGAATGGTTTTTTTAGTAAAGGGATCGATGAACTATCTATGAGATGGCAAAAGTGCATAGATAGCAATGGTACATACTTTGATTAAATAAATATATTATAATAAAACAAAATCGGCTTTATGTTCCTCCCATACTAAACGCCAATTTCATATGTAAGGACCTAATATATATATACAGTAAAAAGTCACCCAGTAAAACTGATGACACATTGGTTCATTTTATATTCTACCCACGTCAAATAACCACATTGTTATTTTTGGCTTCAATACTGTTAACACTTTTAACCCTTTATTTGCTAGTGGCTAGTGCTTAAAATCTGTATTAATTTTTGTCACCAAACAGTTTTCAATGGTGATCATTAAACCAGATGAAAAACATTAATCTCTACGTAAATTTAATAATATTTTTATATTTTACTACTTATATTTCGAGAGAACAGAATTTTTCATCGACAAATAAAGTATGAAACTTCAAAAAGATCAGAGATTCTTTTAATCTCATTAAAATATCCGTATTTATGTCACTGCATGAGTAAATAATTGATTAAGTTTAAATTAAGTTAATTTTATATAATTAATTTTTTCTTCGTGGTTTTTATTTATGAAATCAATTTATATTTTATATGTCTGGACGTGAGATATTAGTGAAATGTAAGATGGTTCAAAAATTACTATTAAAATATATTTTTATTGTGGTTATAAGTAAAAAAATTATATTGTTAAAAATGTGGACCAAATACAATATTTTTCAATAGAAATTTAAATCAGTATCTTTGGGTAGTAATTATGATTTTATTTTTATTCTTGATCACACTGATATAGGCCGTATCAAAATTAGAAGCTAATTTATTTTCTAATGAAACAGGAATTAATTTATCGTGCGATTAAACACTACGTAATCAATTAAATTTATTGTTTGACTGAATATTTTTAAATAAGTGTAAATGGAATTTTATTAATTAACTTTTATAGTGATATATATTTTATAACGAAAAATATTGATGTTTGTAGGAGGAGAGAAAAAACCGTAAAAAATAATAACAATAACAACGCATAGGAAAAAAAAGATAAAATTGGAGTAGGGTAGGCGGAGATGATAAAATTCCATACCTTTCTATTCCGGCACACAACTTTCTTGCACGCTCTTTGGTTTTAACAGAGTCATCCTCCGATAATTGATTTATCTGGTCTTGGCAGGTCTTCCGTGGACGCCTTCTGTTGCTGCCTTCAATACTTTCCTCAAAAATTCTCTTTATAATCCTTTCCTCGCTCATCCATTTTACATAGCCAAACTACCTCAGCTGCCCTTCATTTATTCTTGTTTGGTTTATATTCGAATAACACGAAGTGTTCCGGACGGAAACACGCAGTAGCAGGAGTGGTTCCACCGAACGAGTCGTCAACCGTCGGATCCATGGCACCGATGTATCGAATTTCAGAGCGAAAACTGGATCGTAAAATATTTCGCTGAAATCAATAGCAGAGTAGTCCAATGGTCGTAGCAGGGGTCGAGAAGAAAAAGTAAAGTTGATCTGATTCTGATCTCAAACCAAATTAATTAATCAATTAGAAAGACATACAGAAAATCTAATCCACGAAAAAATATTTGGCTACTACCGGAATTCGAACCCGGACCACCTCCTTTCCGGGGCCGGTGCTCTAACCATTAAGCTATAGGATCCTTGTATATTTCCATGAATATGTATGTCTTTCTAATTGATTAATTATTTGGTTTTACATTTTCACAGAACTTTGTTCTGAAAAATTACAACTTCACAAACACGAATGTGTTCTTGAATATAGGATTCTGATCGTCTGCTTCCCGAAATTTATTTTGATACATTCAACGAAGCCCGCGGGCTCGGGCGCTTCGGCGTCAACCAGTGACCTCTGTCCATTGGCGAGATCACTACCCGAGTTGCAGCTCCGCGAGTAGTGGTCTCGCTACTAAAAATACAAAAAAAATGGATCTTATGGCCTTTATCTTTTTTTTATTTAATTATATATCATATAATGGCCCTCGGAGACCTTTTATTTAATTCCACCATCCTGGACCATCTGGGGTGCGATAATTCGACATAATTCCTGGCTCGCCAATCTAGGTACTACAGTTTTCATTTAATTTGGTCTCTTTGGCGAACCTGACTATACAAATTCATGATATTTGATACATTAAAATACAACACAATAATAATGTATCAATTATTATTAGCAAATCGCGTCGAGCGCGCTGGGCTGACCCAAAAGGTTTTATTTATCCCTCCTCTTCTACGCATTCGCGCTCACAATTCCCTAGAAAATGCAATTTAATGTCACTTTTTTCCTATAAAACAATCATAATTCTCTAGTAAAAATCACAAAAGAGGCCCCATTCTAGGTGGCATACGCTTCGGTGTCATGTGGTTTCAAAAAATGGGAGTCGACTTTTTCAAAGCTGCAAGTCCTCCCCTCAATAGGTTTTCGAAGGGCCTTTTTCAGGACCGCCAAATTAGATCTGTAATCAAATATCAAATAAAACATGAAGTGACATTCCGAGAGAAAACACAAGTCTGACAATTACATGAAAAAACTATGTTCAAATGAATATGATAAGATTGTGTGGTTGTTATTACGGTGGAATTAGTGAAGTTGCATTATGTACAGTGATCACTTAAGTCCAACAATTACATAAAAAAACTAAGTTCAAATGAATATGATAAGAATCGAGGTCATCAAGACACAGTGCATTGTTCTATTATAGTGGAAATGTCAGAACTAATGCATTAGCAAACTCTGTAATTCCCAGATTACACTCATTAGGGAATGAGCATGCAGAGGCGGCTGACATTTTTGCTGATAGTATAACTGTTTATAGGGCAAAGCTGATACAATTGTTTACATCCCAATGAAATGGAAATGGACAATAAATCTTTCTATTTTACCTTTAACTATTATTATTTGTACCTTTAACTTTATTATTATTTCATCTTATGTTTTTATGTTTTTCTGTATTATTAGTATTATTATTATTACCTTTTGACTATTATTATTGTAACTTTTAACTGTCTTATGTTATATTTTAAAAATATTATTCTGTATATTGTAAAAGCCCATAAGGGCGTTAAATAAATAAATAAATAAGAATGTGTGGATGTTATTACGGTGGAATTAGTGAAGTTGCATTATGTACAGTGATCACTTAAGTCCAACAATTACATAAAAAAACTAAGTTCAAATGAATATGATAAGAATGTGTGGATGTTCTTACGGTAGAATTAATGTAGTTGCATTATGTACAGTGATCACTTCAGGCAGTTTTTACAGGTCATAAGCCTCGGGTCATCCTATAAAAACTTCCATATAAATAGATTCGTCTCTGTGAGGCTTCTACAATTTATATCAATTAGAAATCAAAGAAAGTTATTTAGAAATGTAGTAAAAATTCAAATTTTGGATGTACGTAGTAGGGCAATAAAGCTACTTTATTATAAATTCACTTTATGTGTGTATAAAAAATATTATATTATGAAACAATTTTATTACACTTGAGTTCGGCTTTATTACACATTATGTTGTACGGAAAATAATTACATTTTTGTAAATCAAGTTATAACCGTACAACGTAGAAGGGAACTTGGTGGTAATAACGACATGAAATTCTATCGTGAGCCTTAACTGGCAGTCTTGTTGAACTTAATAGGATGGAACTTAATGAAAATTTAATGGAAAACGGTTCTTCAAGTCCAAAAATATAAATTTCCGCGAAAATCAAGATTATTTTATAAATTATAAAGATACAATAAAATTGGTATGTTTTAAATTTAAAAGCCACAAAACATAACATGGTTGTTGGATAATTTAATTTAAACTTTTAATTTAAACAATTTTTATTAATCAATTAGAAAAGACATACAGAAAAAATCAAAATAACGAAAAAATATTTTAACTGTCACCGGGACTCGAACCACGGAAAATGTTGATCAATTAAAAAGAGACTCCATGTAAGGTCGAAAAAATTTTCGTTAACTTACCAGACTGTCATGGCGAAATTGGATAACGCGCCATTCCCGGATAGAATTGGAGGTCCGTGGTTCGAGTCCCGGTGACAGTAAAAATATATTTTCGTCAATTTAATTTTTTCTGTATTCTGTAATTTTTTAGGCTCTTCTTGAAGAGTTCCTGGTTCTCCATAGATCGCAACACTGGAGGCAGCTGATTCCACATAGCTGGGCCCGCAAAGCTGAAAGCACGTCCCGCAAACTTGGTGGCTCCAGGTCTCCTTGGTACTACCAGCCTGCAGAGTGCCTCCGATTTAGCTGAACTATACGTAAACCATGAATGAATAATTAACGATAAAGTGTGCATACAACACCAACAAGGCAAAGCAGCCAAGTAAAGCGAAAACTAAGATGAAGTTATAATGTATCAAAAGACATATCTAGACATTATCAGACATCCAGAAATGAAGAAACCTGGCGCGAGACCGAGATGAGTAGGGGAAGACTTTTGAGGAGACCAAAACCTACCCTTGATGATCTATTTACCGTAAAAATCCAAAAAAATCGCAGAAAAACTAATGAATAACACATCGTTCATCACATTCTCTAACAACTATTCCCCTTCAGTCCATATGCCCATCAACGTTCAAAAGGTTATCTTCCTTTCATTTCTGTCTTTCTAGCAGAATAGATAGAAAGCATTCAAATCAGTTCTTTATTACATCTGATGATGATATTCTCTCAAAATTATAATATTTTCTAATACTTCAACGTGTTATGAAATTGAATGAAGTATTTTTGGTACGAAACAATTATTTTGTTTATAGCTAACATGCACTAACGTTCCTACCAAAAGAGATCAATAATTTGAGGGTTGGAGAGAATAAGACGGGGTGGGGTCTACGATGACAAATTATTGAAAACTATTTTATATTGGACAGGTGACTAAATTTAGTACATTGTCATGATATATTTGTTATTTTTACATGCTTTAATTATTTCCAGCTTTCCCAAAATATTATGGCAGACTGAAATGTATATTCAGTTAATACACAAATAAAAATATTTACAAATTATTAGGCTCATATTATTTCTGTACATAATTTTTCGTTATTGTTAAAGCTTTATGTTATTTCAAAGGGAGGCATCATTAAAAAAAAACATTTTATTTTTAGAAAAATAATTGGATATTTTTAATAATTTTATTAGACTTTGTACGAAAATTAAAATGTATTGTTTTATCCTTTATTGTAAAAAACAAAAATTATTTTGGTTCACCAACCTGTTGTGAAATAATTAGTCTATTTTCAGTAACAATAACTTTTATTTTGGTATCTCAATATGAAATGCTTTAAAATAACAAATACGTGGGCAGTGGCATAACAACAAAACAACGCCCTTTGTAAAAACATAAAATAATATTAAATATTAAGTACTGTCTTCGATCAAATAGGATGAAATTATTATCTTGTCTTCTATAACATTTAAATTTTCATGGAAAAAATAGTATGTTCCTGATTTAGAAAACCTTGGTTCGCTCTGTAGTGATTGTCACTATAAATTTTCTACAAAATTTTAATGATTTTTATGGCTTGCACTAAAGCAAATTAATATCCAAAATTCGTTATTAATTACTCTAAGAATTTTCCAATATTTTACAGAATAAGTATATGTCTGAAATATTTCAAAAATGAAAACTTTTAATATTAACGGCACATGTATAATTTAATATTTGACTCATTTTTAGAAATTTGCGATTAAAGTATTATGTTCCAGCTCTGTTAAACCCTTTAAATATTAATAAT
This sequence comes from Agrypnia vestita, assembly GCA_016648135.1. Lineage (NCBI taxonomy): Eukaryota > Metazoa > Arthropoda > Insecta > Trichoptera > Phryganeidae > Agrypnia > Agrypnia vestita. The sequence continues at coordinate 166,090 of JADDOH010001429.1, forward strand.
ATTATCATGAGATTCTTAAATCATATGCACATAACCGAATGTATTCCGAACACTCTGGAAGTTTAAGAATAATTAAGAAACAACTAGCATGTTTCCTTCCTTCATACCCACTGCGCTACAAGGAGCGGCTCTCGTAGCGCAGTGGGTATGATACTGGCTTCCCACACCGAAGGTTCCAGGTTCGATTCCTGGTGAGGTCACAATTTTAATCGATGTGATCTACTCAAGCATGGGTATTTTATGATGTTTTATGATTTCGCTTCTGTAATTGGGCCTCTGGCCTGTTGAAGCGTGAAAATAAAAAATAAACAAAATTAAATATATGAAGATTTCAGAGAAAACGTTTTTTATAGATTACATAGCAGCCGTGCGCATGGGACAGTGTAGTTTTTGATAGCGTCAAGGCTATCTATATACATCCCGGTCAAAAACCACATAAGCGAAAGAGCTCTAATTGACAAGCGAACCCTGAAACAGCGCGAATAAAAAGTGTCTTTGTGGAATATTTTAGTGGCGAATCAGTGCAAATTAATGTTCTAGTTTAATTTGAGTCCAGTTTTTTTGTTTATTAATTAAAATTTTCATTAAGTGTTTTTTATTTATTAAGTATCCAAATTTACATATTTTTTAACTTGAATACAATTTTTACATTTTTTGGAATTGCCAGTCTACTAGCCCTTGGACACGTTCCTGAGTGTCGATGTAGTTTCGCAGCTATGCAACAGTTATATAAAATTATATGCCAAACATAAAAGCATAAAAACAGATAAAAACATGAAATTAGTAATAAATAACAAATAAAATAAAAAATACAATAAAACAGAAAATAAAAAAATAAAATAAAATAAATTTTAAAGTTAACACACTAAACATAGTCTAAATACGATAGTTTTGATATATGTGTTTAAGCAGGAAATTTGAATCCCACCATCGCAAATCCATGTATTAAATTTCATCGTCATCTGTCATCGCTTCACTTGACAACAATACGTCATCTGGAAATGATCCAATCTCAAATAAAACAATAAAATATCTACAGGACGAATTGATCCTCCCTTTAACATACCTTATCAATCTGTCTATATCAAAAGGAACTTTTCCAAATTGCTTTAAAAATGCCACAGTCTTGCCAGTTTATAAAATTGAATCAAAAATGACATAAATAACTATCGCCCTATAAGTATCTTAAGCACCTTCTCAAAAATCCTAGAAAAAATTCTGAAAAAGCAAATCGTTTATTTTCTGGAATACAATAAAATATTATCCCCGACTCAATATGGATTTTGGGAAAACTTAGGTACTATTGACGCCATAGAAAACTTCACAAGAATAGCCATAAAAGATGTAGATGACGGCAAAAAGTGTTTGGCCATATTTATAGACCTACAAAAGCATTTGATACAATAGATCATAAAATTATATCCACAAAACTTAAAAAAATTGGGATGTCTAAGGCAACACTAAACTTACTGATGACCTATTTATCAGGAAGAACACAACAAGTAAAAATTGGCCAAAGAAAAAGTAAACCTCTTTCAATAAACTACGGAGTCCCTCAAGGTAGTGTTTTGGGACCAATCTTATTTCTTATTTATATAAATGAAATTACCAAACTTCCCATCGAAGGAAACATAATTAGTTTTGCTGACGATACCGTCTTATTATTCCATGAAAAAGACACAAAGAGGCTGAACATGGGCTCACAATACTTCAAAACTGACGAAGGATGAACTCGCTTACACTCAACATAAGAAAAACAAAATACCTTTCTCAATAAACTCAAGAGGACAACCTGGTAAAGAATACTCTCTTAAATTACATGAATGTAAAAACCAACAATTTCAGTGCTCTTGCCCCACCATCACAAAGGCAAAAAACATTAAATATTTTGGAGTAGAAATAGATGAAAATCTTCGATGGATCTCTCACATTAATGGAATCATTAAAAAGCTCACAAAACTTATATATTTTTTTAAAAACATAAAAAATATACTATCTAAGGAAGATATTAAAAAAGTTTACTTTGCCTTTAGTCATTATCGGATTGAGTATGGAATCTTAGCATGGGGATCTGCCACAACAAACTATATCAACCATTTAAATATATCGCAAAAGAGCATTATAAAAACCATTTTAAAACTTCCAATCAGAACGCCCTCAAAAGAGATCTTTAAATGTTTTGACGTACCGAGCATAAAACAAATATATGCCAAGAGTATTCTCTTACACCAATTTAAAGACACAAAACACAACAATAGAACACCGGCATATAATACGAGAGGCAGTAAAATGGTAAATAGAAATTTACCAACTTACAACACAATTTTTGGTCAAAGAAGCTACATCTATTTTGCAACAAAACTCTACAATATCCTTCCCCCAACCCTCAAAAATATTGAAAAGATTGAAGAGTTCAAAAAAAAGATAAAAGCATGGCTAAAACAAGTCGATGCAGATAAATTAGAAGGAGTATTGAAAACTTCGAAACAGTAATTTAAAAATAGAAAATTAATATGTATAAACCAGTCCGTCTCAGCACAGGAACCCCTAGTGAGGAGGACTAAGAACAATAATATCTACAATTTCATTATACATACATATTATTATATCAAACATGTACAAATTGTATCTAATAAAAGAAAAAAAAATTCGTATCCGAATATTTTTACGTATTTTGGTGATATGTATTCTATAAATATTCATAATATTTTAATATGTTTTCATAATACATGTGAAAATTATAATATAATATTTTCCATCGAAATTTATTGACATTTTTTGTTCTAGGAGCATGCCCGAACATTTTGTAGAATTATTTAAGGGGGTATTCTAGTCTAGAGACATGAATTTCGGGCATTTTTTAGAGCTTTATAAAAAAAACAATGAATTTTTTTGGTATACATTTTTTTAACATTAGTTTATTTATATTTTAAAAATGGAATATTTGTAGTAGAAGTATCAATATCAAAAGTATAGTAGGGTGCGAATGTTTTGGGACTCAATCGTACAATTCAATTCGATTCAATTAATTCATCAATTTATCCGCAATCATTTTCACTGTTAATCTTTCATTACATCGTACAAGTTTCTGTATCTGGCTGTGTTGTCATCATTTGTTTGAGCAGTCGATTTTCAGCCACTGCGGTGTTCATCTTCAACATCGGTTCTGCCTCCGGAAAACATTTGATGCTAACTATAGACTTGTGCTCTTAACTGTATAAATTATATTTTTTGTATTATTAATTTTTTTTCTAATTTAATTTGATTTTCATTTTCATTTTTTTTTGTGTACCTACTTTATGTAATGTTGGTTTATTTTCTAATTTAATTTAATATTCATTTACATTTTCTTTATTTTTTTTGTACTTCATGTTTTATTGTTATGTATTATGATTTATGTTCTAATTTAATTTAATTTATTTTCTTTGTGGTACTTTATTTACCTATTGCTAATTTTTATTACGTTTTCATTTTTAATATATTTAATTTTATTCAATTATTTGTTAATCCCAGGACACTTCACTGGTCACACATTACCTCAAAAATTGATTAGATACATTATATATTTTCTGGTTTGCGTCTTCTGGGGAATTGTGCCGTGTTTTACTTTTGTTTGACTTTTCGGGCCGACCTTTCGGATACCATTGCAGGGTCCATTATCAGAGCTGATGTTTTAAAACAAAATTCCCCAGAAGACACAAACCAGGAGATTCTGAGTGGCCGTGAAAACTTTACAACACATTATATATTAATCGGTACTGTATGTTTCTTTCTATAAATAAAAAAATTAAAAAATATCTGCTAAGAAATTTTAAGGGTTCCATAGAAATAATATTTTTTTTCCTCTGCTCAATAATCCTCATTTCATTTTCATTTTCGTGTCTAGGAGCTATCACTTTACTAATCCAGCTTCCCTTTAAAACTGAGAGATTCCAGTCAGAGTTTATTTGGGGAGATGAAGGGTAACTGCGGGATTGTCACAATATGCAGAAAACAATCTTGAAAGATACTAGAAGAATTGAAAAATGTGTGGAAGAAGTTGTAAGATGCATTTGGACGCGATTGTATAATGATATCTGAAGAAGAAGTCAAAGACAATCATTTGTGAAAAACACTTAACATATCTAATGTCCTTGACGCCTCTATATGTCACCTACTAGGATTTCATGAGCTCTTAAGCCTGGCGATAAAAAAGTTTTGATCATATAATCTTCTGTGCGTGTGTATCTAATCTCTCTGGCCGACGTTTCGGATCCCATTGCAGGTTCCGTCACCAGAGCTGATGTGATGAGTATGTGTTGATGTTAAGGTTAAGTTTTATATTCTTCATAACAAAATGATACATACGAATCAGGTTAAAAAGAGATGAGTCAACAACAAATTTATCATTTTTTGACGTCGAAAAGTATTCAAGCAATTGATGAGCTCACCATGTTATAACTGACGTAAATCGAGATTACTTTAATGAATGTTCATGTCAATACCTAAATATTTAAATTACCCAAAAAACTTTTTTGTTGTTTTCTCGGTATTCCTGAAAGTATATTCAGTATTCACAGAAAAATATATACAACCTTGTTCATAGTATATTTAGATCGGGAAAAAGTTCGTTCATCCATTAACGAATTCAAAGAATATAAAAAAAAACATCATTAGTTTACATTTTTTTCAAGAAATTCAACACAGTATTTATTATATAATAACAAAACAAAAATTAATTAGATCACTTATTTCAGTATAAAACGTAATTAAATTGTATGAACATCCAATTTATATTTCAAAGGAAATGTTTGCTTTATTATTTCCTAATATTTCATTCCTATATTTTTAATTTGATTATTTACAAAATTGTATCCCAGTCATATCAGGAAATGAATTTATATCTATTGTTTATGAAAGCCATTTTATTACTCATAAATAAAAAGCCTACGACTACATATATATCAAATTTATTAATTACAGTATAATTCCAATTATATGTCACAGTCAATATTTATATTGATGGTTGTTGTGGTCCTCATAGTCCAGTGGTCATGGCACTGGTTTCTCAAACTAGAGATTCCGTGTTCGATTCTCGGTGAGGTCACAATACATCTCTGTGATTTGATTAGATGTAATATAATTAAAAAAATAAGAATGTTCTGGTAGACTTGTGTTGCCGTCTATCGCCAGATCTGTGTGCTTTTGTTTTATTCTCTAGTTATTCTCTATCCATGCAGTTTAACCATAAAACATAACCAACATATAGGCAGTAGACTTAATTCAAAATTCATATTCCAGTAATCTTAAATTATTATTTTCTTAAGAAAACACAATTCATATATAAAACTTCGAAAAATAACAATTTTTGAATTGAATCTGATGAAATAATGCTGCGATGGAAATCATCTACGATAAAATAAACAAAATTATCAGAAAGACAGAAAGCGATCACACACTAATTTCATAGTAAATTTGTAAGAAACATGTAAATATAAGTACTAGCTGTAACCCGTTAAAAATGACGCAACATTGGTACGCGTCTTTGCTAAGCCTTAGTTTATATTCATAGTATATTTTTGGCGGCCCACGGACGGGTGGCGACGGCGATAGCAAAATGCGTTAAGCGGCTGGTTCGGATTTGCCGGCCAGGGTTTGTAGGTCCATCTACGGTCGTTTTATTTGTTTTTTAAGTTACGGACGGACAGAGAGACAGACAGACAGACAGACAAACAGACGGACGGACTGACGGACGGACAGACAACGAAATTGTCATGTTTTATATCTCCCTTTAGTTATTAAGAACAGATTAAATTAAAAGAAATGAGGAGAAAAGTCCAGTTCACTGGGATTTGATGGATGCTTCGAATGAAATTATATTATTACATTATCCTACATTCAATACTTTTTAAAGACATCCCAATTATAATAATTTCGTTGTCTATCCATCCGTCTACCCGTCCGTCCATCGTAACTTCGTGTAACATCCGTAAGTACTTTATAGTAAAAAAAAATTCTTTATAGTAATTTTTTTCTCTTCATTTTTTTTTTATTTTTATTTTTATTTTTTTTTTATATATATATAAACAAACAAATACTTATTCCTTAGGAACCGAAATGTAAACGTACCGTCATTTTTGAAGGGTTACAAGTAGTTCTAATTAGTACCACTATCTAAATATTTCAAAATCCTTAAGTTTTATTTATTTTATGTCATTAATTAATACGAAGACTTTATTTTTCCTGATATAAACTGTAAATACATCTGATTTACATAAATTTCGATCAAATGTAAGCACATATTTTTTAAGCTTTCTCTAAAAGCTAATATTTGTTACATTAATAGTGTGTATTTTTACTGCCTTTATAATTACATTAACTCGTGGCGTCTGCTTGCTTGACGAAAAAACTTTGGATCGATTTTAACCCTTTTCCCGTGATCCAATCGAGCTGAAACATTACAAGCACACTCGTGGTGACGATAAAAATAATCGATCAAGTTTTTGTTAAAAAAAACTTAATAAATTTTTGCATTTTTCAAATTTTTAATGGTTTTTTCATAAAACTTACCAAGTTGTATGAAAATATTTCAACGCGTCTGGTAGACACGGAATCTGATTATAGTATAATTTTGGATTTTTGAAAATTTTTTATTACTCCCTTTCGTAGCGTCGCTCGACCGAAGCCCAACGCGTAGGTTAAGCGCCAAACCAGTTTCCACTAGTAGGTAAATGAGAAAAGGAGTATAATAAAAACTTGGTTTTTATGGGTTACTTTTTTAAGAAGTATTTTTTTTAAATAGAGATGTGAACACAGAATACGTGTCACATCAATATTCTTACTATTTTCAAACTAAGCTAAACGCTTGTGCTATGAAAATAGAACTAACTTGCTGGTCTGGAGTGAGTTCGAACCCGCAACCGAAACGAAGCGAAAGTCTTAACCACAAGACCTACAAGCTTCTCTTCTCCTACTACTATTACTCCTGCTTGTTATATATTGTATACCAATATGTAACATGTTTTATCATACAAGCCGTAAAACGGCCATATTCACGTCATTTTCATATATTTTAATTATTTCACTTTGCTTATTATTCTTATCTGTTACGAATTTGTATTCTAGATAATTCTCTTTACTGTGATTATTTTTACATATTTTATTTTACTGTATCATATTTTATAGATTGTTACTCTATACTGTGATTATTTCAGTTATTTTATTTTATTTATTCTATCATATTTTATAGATTTTTTAGTCCTGCTTGTTATTTTTTGTGATTTTATTTATCTTTTTACCAAATTAGGTTCTTTCTTGTTTCTTCTTTATATTCTTCTTTTTTTACTTTTAGAAATGTTAAACTATTGTTTACATTTATTTACATATTTTCCCACATCATGCACGATACTTAATATTTTTAAAATTTTTTTAGTCGTAATTTTTACTGTATGTACTTACTCCTTCAAAATAAATATTAAATATCGATCCAAGGCGGTAAAATGATAAAAAAAGCTTCCTCAACAAAACAGGTATTTCTTTATATCTAGCGAAGTAGATAGTGGCCGTAAGATTTACTACATATCATCCTATATTTATATGTATTATATGTTTATGTATCAAGCAATTAAATGTATTTGGTCCAATAGACGCCAGTTTATCTGTAATGAAATGAAATTAAACTTATGTCCTCCGACACATACAGCTTCATTCCACAGTGCATAATTGAATTTTTCAATTGAGATATTTTTTTTTAAGCGAAATTTAAAATAAATTAAATTTTAATAAATATTATTATTAAGTTCTATGGGTTAACTATTTTTAGGTGTTACAGCTATTTCGGCTTGTAAGGCCATTGTCAAACAGTGGATATACCGCATACAAACAACTTATTTATAAAATTTTAAGTTATCCCTTCCCCTTTTGAGTAATTAGATATTTGTGGTGAAGCCCTATATTAATGTTCATTTTTTCCCGGGCACGTATCATTTAAGGTGTTTCGGTTAACGTTATGCTTAATTATCAAAATTCCCCGTTTTCTGCAAGTGTTATTTATAAATATTATTTAAATTTAAGTCCTTGATTTTGGGTTTTGAAAGATATTGAGAAGTGTAGAGAAGATCATTTTTTGTTGATTATTTAGAAGTTTAATATTTGGATCCTTTTTATATTTATAAAATTTTATAAATAAGTCGTTTGTACGTGGTATATCCACTGTATGATAATGGCCTTACAAGCCGAAACAGCTGTAACACCTAAATATAGTTAACCCGTAGAACTTAATAATATTTATTAAAATTTAATTTATTTTAAATTTCGCTTAAAATAAATATGGAGTTCTACAGATTAAACACAAAAATCATAAATAAGATTACTTTCTTAAGGATAGTCTTATTTCATGATTTATTGTAACGCGGACACGGTTAAAGGTTAACTAAACCGAAATGCTTTTGTTTAGTTAGTAAAACCTGTATAGGTATGTCGTTCCCGCATCTCTACGAATAATTTGCAATACTTAGCGTTTCTGGAAGCAATTTATTCTCTCGCAATTACTAGGCAATAACCCGCCACACCGAAGTCTTTTCCCTCGCCGCGGCGCCGAAAACAAAAAGTTCACATCGTTAAATTATTTTTTGCACCCTTCAGAGGCCCGGACGGCGCTCCCATTGTTAACGGACACATTTTGGATAGGGTCAAACCCTTTTCGGGCAGATATTAATTATCACCGCCGCGCCGGAGAGGAATAAAGGTTGGAAGGTGAAGAACAATGAAGATGTTTTCCTCCCAGAAAACCGCAACGTAATCGGGGATCGCTCAGCGATTCCGGTCCAGATTTATCTCACGAAAGATCGCATCGAAGCAGTGAATAATGCCCCGAGATAACTTCTGTTTCGGAGAGATTTAAAGATCATTGTGTTACGGTAAATTTCCGACGCAAATTATATCCAGTAGACTTCATTCAAGGGGTGTTACTTATCCAAGCACGTAGATTAGTACTCTGGATGACCACCGCTGACCAATGACAGTTTTATGAGCAAATCCCTCGTCGAGCAAATGTTAATTTCGTATTCCGATCAAAATTGGAACATGGAATTCCAGTTAGGAGCCCATAGAAAAAAAATACATCGGCACGATTGAACAAATTTATATACTGAGGGTTAATATTGGCACGAGGCTAAAAAGAATAACGCACTTATGTCAAGTGACAGTTGTTTGAAGTTGGCGCAATACTACCGAAGGGTCCAGAATCACCTCCAACTTTCGAGAGACGTCTGCCACTTTCCAGGAACATCTGGAAGTTACGAGAACTTGCGAATAAACACTGGAAATGTCTAGATAACAGTATTAGCCAATATAAATACGGCACACGGTAGCAAGTAGTGAGTTGTTTTTGAGCGCGCGCGTATGACAGGCGATAACAAAGCAAAGGTAGTCACGAGCTGCGGGCCAGGCTGGCCAAGCGAGCGGTAGCGGCGAGTTGCGAGAGGCCAGTGGTGCCAAGCGAGCGGTAATTCGACAGCGATATTTTGGAAGGCTCTTATGTAGCGAAATAAATCGAAGCGAAATTAATAAGTGCGGAAATTTGATGGAATATTCTAGTGAATAGTGAATAAAGTGTTAAAACGAATATAAAGTGTCTATTTACGAGTGATAAATTTGTGAAACAGTTTAATAAAAGGAATAACGTTACATTTAATAGTGATAAGCGACCTTGTACGTTTGAAAAATTAATTATTCAGTAATCAATAAATCCTGTATTAAATCCCAGCGTTTTCATTAATTCCTCCTGCAGCTACGACACGTGACAATATTATAAGAGACTTGTTTAACTTCCGAACTTACCAAAAATTATGATATATTTGTATTAAATAACTATTTGCGTACTCGAGATCGTGCATTATTTATTGTCCCAAAATGCAGATCAGATAAGATGTTAGGCACACCATAACGTGTAGTGGGGAACTTTTACACGAACTTAGCGATCATGTTGATGTATTTTGACAGTATTAAAATCATAATACAGAAAATAAATTTCTTATAAGATATTCGCCTTAAAAAGGCGATAAATGGAGCACTCTATCATTTAAATACTATCCATTCGCTCTGTGATATAAAAACACTGTAAATTATCTAAAATCTTTGTACAAAAAATACTGACATTTTACTCCTTATTTTATTGTTACGGATCACCTGCAAGAGTCATCCATTCGACTTGAGATCGTGTCCAATGGTTGATAAGACGCTTATAATATCTCGATCTTACTGATATAAAAAATAGCTACCCCTATTGAACTTTGTACTGTTATATTATATTTAAAAAAACTTAAAATTTTCACCTCACAATGACTTCTCGGCAAAATAATGATGTTCACACTTTTTTTTATTTATTGTTTATTAATAGTAAACTATATACGTAATATTTTTACAAGCATCTTACAAAACTGTATGTGAGGCTTGTACTCAAAAGTTCATTACAGTTATGTATTTTTATATGTTAACAATACATTAGTCAATAGTACTAAAAAATAGTTTAATACAATATTAAAATACAATTTGAGATATCACCATATTACACAGTTCATTGTAGTATTCCTTTAATAATTTTACTATGTATTTTTTTTCGGTTTCATTTATTAATATTTTTTAATTTTATTTTATCCAGATTAAGTTTTGTACTGAATTTCGATATCGCTTCTCCAGATTAAAAATTTGAAGAATTTTTTTTAAATAATTATCACATGAATGTGGCCTAGCGAAAAAGGCGAGGCAGTTATTATAACTCATCTCGCAGCATCGCTGAAATATTATCTCTGGAAATCATTAAAAGGGAATTTTTCTTTAACGAGCTCTTTAATGATCCCGGTGCGCATAATGAGAACCTTTATAATGATAGATTGGCAATCGGAACGACTAATTTCAGTCGTATGCAAGGAAACATTTTTCAGATGAGGAGTTTTGTGACGAAGGCACATTCCGTTAATGAAAAAAATTGGAATAATTTATATAATGGATTCATCGCGTATTAAAAATAAATTATAGAAGAACGCATCACTCTCAGTGTGAAGTTCTCTTCCTTTAAACTTAGAATGAGAATCGTGTAGGAGTCGGGGATCCTGATAAACTCGATGATCCGCTTGAATATAATTTATAAACTTGTAACAATGGATTTTCACGCGACAATATTAATACAGTTTATAGATAGCTTAATAATTTGTTACTGACATTTTAGTTTAATTGTAAGAGAGCGCGTTAATACGTCGCATCCCTATTTATACCCATTCACTCTCACATATTGTCTATCTCTCTATCTTTTATTCCGACAGACGTTTATCCAGGTACATTACACTCACTTAATTGCGTCATGTTATCCATGTAAAGAATATTATAATGAATTGTGATAACTTTAATTTTATTTACGTATAATGTATGTGTGCACATTAACTGCATAATATGCAGTTTTGTAAGATGTTTTTAAAAAACCTATATTTTAATAAACATATCAATCACAGGATCGCGGCTTTTGGAAACAAATAAAACACTTGAAATCAATTTACTTTTTATTTATTAATTTTAATTAGATAAAAACGATTATTAACCACTTGGAGTAGCTTTACGTCTACCAGTTTTGATACCACTGCATCTTCGTCATGACGGACGCATACCAACTATCCATTACTTATTTTAGTAAATTAATTAATTTTTGAGCGGGGGTGTGGCCAGATAAAGTGAATAAAAGTTTGCCAAATAACATTAAAGCCGCGTTTTATACTAACAATAGCTTAGGCAAACTTATAATAAACTCCAAAGACAAATTCGACCCGCTAAATCATTCCCGTATTTATAAACTGGATTGTAATGACTTCGGCAATTTTATACGGGTAAAACGGCACGAAATTTTAAGTTAGAGTAAAGGAACTTTTAAGATGTCTCAATAACAACGATTTCTGAGAATTTCCTAACCATGTTTTGGAAACAGGCCACACGTTTAAAAAAGAAAACGGTTTCGATATTCTCTATGTAAATAATAAATATGGATAGCTTAGAAATATTAGAAATCAAAAAATGCCTCAACACTAAATCCAAAATAATTAATGACCAGTTAAATTATATGTATAGCCCATTATTTGATATATTCACCATTTCGGTGGCTGCTTGTCAATTGCCCTATCATAGTTATGGCCACTCCCCCAATCAAAAATTAATTTGTTTACTAAAATAAGTAATGTATAGTTAGTGTGCGTCCGTCCTTACGAAAATGCAGTTGTATCGTAACCGGTAGACCTAAAGGTGCTCCAAGTGGTTAATACAAAGTTTTTATTTAATTAAAATTAATAATTATATCCAACCATAAAGTTAACGCTATGAACTATATTAAAAATACTTTTTATTTAATCACCAGTCACTGAACATGAATTAAACTGGAGCAGTATTATATTAATTAGACTAATTTTGCACTAAACACTTTATACTCCTCGTTTCTTATCACACTGATTGCTGTTGATAGCCCGGTAGGTAGTCTCTTAATTTATTCCGCTGACCGCTTAAAATTTGCACTAGTCGCTCTTGATTTCACTTGTATGATATTTCTTCGCTTTCAAAAACAACTGTGTGTACATGGCGATTCCGTCACATATTTATAAAGACCCCATTTTCTCGAAGTTTTTAAATTCTACTAGAATGTGATAAATTATAATAAAGATGATATATTATAAATAAATCCTCTTTCATCATAATTACATATCATATACACCTATTGCCTTTATTATAATATATATTTTAATAAAGATGATGACTATAACTTTGATTATGCGTTCAAATCTTAGTGTTTTTGATATATATATAATTATAAATAGATTATAACTTATATAGTATATGTTAGGTCTAACTACATTGGGGTAAACCCTGCGTCAAATGATGGTCGTCAGACCAGTCGTATGCCGACGTTTCGACACAGATCTCACTGTTCATCTTCAGGGCCCTTGTCGATGAGGGCTACAAGGTCGGACAAGGGCCTGAAGATGACCAAGTAGATCTGTTCGAAAGTGGGCTAGACGATGTAGAGTATCCATGGACGTACCAGATATTTGACGCGGGTTCCCCACCCCAAAGTAGTTGAACTAACTACATATCTGTACACGGGAGAGCCGGCGAGGGAACAGAGAGAGAGAGAGAGAGGAGAGAGGAGAGGAGAAAGAGAGAGAAGAGAGAGAGAGAGAGAGAGAGAGAGAAGAGAGAGAAGAGATATATATATTATAAGATATATATATATGTATATATATATATAAGTTAGTTATTTTGAAATTAATAAATATGCCCAATCACAAAGTGTATAAAACGTTTATATAATTAATAAAAATAAACTTTGTGATCACCACTTTTTGAATTGAATCTTTAATTGAAAATATCAACATGTTTCAAAGCCCATGGCCCTTTCGTCGGGATATTACTAATACCCAGTTCCTTTTTACAAAAAGTTATATTTTAAATTTATTTTCATGGTATGTAGGCAGGTATTTTCTATATATAACTTTTTGAATATTTTGATTGTCTATACTTCGATTTTTTAATTTAATTTTGTTAGTATACATTTGTATCCTGACTAAGTGGCCATGGGCTCTGAAATATGTTGATATTTTCAATAAAAAAAGTGGTGAAAAAGTTTATTTATTAATTAATTATGTCACCACAAAATTATTTTGCTGTTTTTGAAGAAGTAAAACATTTATATATATATAGACAATTCATCTTCAGAATACTTATTTTAAAAATGTATAATTCAAAACAATTAACCTTAAATTAATCTTAAGTCTTATTTTTTTGCAATTACTTTATCAGTTTATTTTATGAACTCTATTTAATATTATTCAATTTTGAACACGTTATTTTATTACTTCAAATTGTTTTTGAAATTTTTAGTCGTTATGTGATTTCGTTCGCAATCTCAACGAATTTATTCTCATCCTCATTACGAAACGTTTTTTCCTCTTTTCTGAAAATCTTTTCCGATTCACAATTTTATTAAGCTTGTACATTACACAAAAGAATTGGCTCTTTTTAAATTACGTACATTTTGCAACTTACATTTTGCTTTTAAATCCCCCTTTCCATACACGCGTACAGCCTCCAAAGGAGGCTCATTGTCATTCCAGAAGCGAACTTACAACCTTTTAATGAACGTTAGGAATAAAGGTTCCGAAGGGAATAAAAAATTAAACTGAAAAGAGGAATTAAAGAGCACTCCAAAATTGTGCCTTCCCCTGTGGTCACTTAAGGGTAGGCACTGGCTAGGTACCGCGCTCCAGGCCGGGTCGTCCACCCTCGCTCCAGAGGGATGAAACTAAAGTTGATTGAATTGGTATTCATTTGCGTCGATGTTGATTTTTTGTGTGCATTTTGTTACGCGACCCTCGTATCCCAGTGGATATGACACTGGCTTCTCACACCGAGGGTTCCGGGTTCGATTCCCGGTGAGATCACAATTAATCTTTGTAAATTGCTCAAGCCTGGGTGTTTTGTAATATGTTTCGCTTCTGTAATTGGGCTTCTTGGCCTGTTGAAGCGCAAAATTAAAAAAAAAAAAAAAAAAAAGACGTGGAGCAAGACGTGGAGTTACTTGGAAGCTATTGTATTGTATCTTAAATCCCATGCTCAATCAAAAAAGGGGACAAATGTTAACCATTGTTTCCATTCTGGCATTCAATATATATAATTAACCAAATTGTGATAGTTTACGCATTTAATACAAATACTTTTTTTTTAAATGTATACTAAATAAAATATTGTAATACACACACTTTGAGTTATTTTATCACTACTATAGTTTCGAGAGGATCAGATGTAGAGACTTCAATTTCTCGACTTCAACTACTTGAGCAGTAAAATCATTAAATAATTCAAATTTACGCACATAAAATAAATAAGAAAGTCATACTTATACATTATTTATTTTAATTTTTTAAAGATATATTTTCAAAACAATAAAAAATTATTTGCCTCGTATAAGTGCTTAAGTCCAGATTTCTGATCGCTTTGACATGGCTAATATAATATGCATTTTTGTTTTTATTTTTGTTTTTTAATCTATTTAATCTATTTTAATTTTTACTAATAATGATAATTATTATTAAAATATAATTCATTTAAAATTCCATTAATAATAATTATTAAAATTTAATTTATTTTAAATTTCGCTAAAAATCAGGTAAAATGCATTCATTAGTGCACTATTATTTTTAAGCAACTATATATAGCATCGTGAGTGTAAAATCGAAGTAAGTGCAAATTTCTCATTTTTGAAATTTTGATGTGAAACAACTGCGTTTGTCATAAGCTTTAAAGTGTAAAAGAGAAGTAAGCGTAAATTCAAACTGTTACATATTAAAAAACAGATAATCTGATTTCACAATATCCATGTTTATTTTTCTTGTTAATGTATAACCAGAGTATTTGCATTTAACTCACTTTTAAATTTTTCGTTTAGCTTGTGGCTTATAGTATACAGGGTGTCCCATATCTCGACGTCAAGCCAATATCGGGTGATAAACCAAGTCATAATAGCTATCAGAAAAATATTTTAAAAAATCTAAGTCATGTGTTTTAAAAGTTATAAGCATTTAAAAAAATCTACACCCTGTGACGGTCTTTTCACCCCTACAAATACAATACAAATCTTAATTTTTCTTAATTTTTTTATTATTATGTAATCCTGAATAATGCTTATGTAAACTTTTGTCCAAAATTCAAAGCCAACTGCTTCAGCTTGGAAGAAAATGTCACTTTTTGACCAAACCAAGTATTCAAAATCAATACTTTGCCCAGTTTTAACTGTTTCATAACTATTATGACTATTATCACCCAATTTCAGCTTGACTTCTAGATACGGGACACCCAGTATAATATTAGGTCCTTACATATGAAATCGGCGTTTAGTATGGGAGGAACATAAAGCCGATTTTTTTTTATTATAATATATTTATTTAATCAAAGTATGTACCATTGCTATCTATGCACTTTTGCCATCTCATAGGTAGTTCATCGATCCCTTTACTAAAAAAACCATTCGGACGGAAATCAATAAAATCTTTGAGGCGGTTTGGACTGCCCCATCGGAGTTGAATTTTTCCTTTGCAAGAAGTTATCCAAATTTCGAAAAAAATGGTAATCTGTTGGGGCAAGGTCCGGAGAGTACGGTGGATGTCTTAGACATTCCAATTGAAGCTCCTCTAATTTGGTAGCCGTCTGTTGTGCAGTGTGTGGTCTAGCGTTATCATGAAGCAGCAGGGCCTAGAGCGATTAACCAGCCTCGGTTGTTTAGCAGCTAGCTTTTCCATCATGGTTTGCAGTTGCTGACAATAGACATCTGCCGTAATCATCTGGCCAGATTTAAGAAAGCTGTAGTGAACGACACCAGCACTAGTCCACCAAACGCTCACAAGTAACTTTTTTGGAGTCAATTTTCGCTTTGGGCATGGTTTGGCTGGTTCGGCAGGGTTCAGCCATTGCTATGAGCGCTTCCGATTATCGTACAGGATCCACTTTTCATCACAGGTAATGATTCGATTAAAATCCCTTCATTATTGTGCCGGTTGAGTAATGCAACGCAGCAGTCAACGCGCGTTTGTTGATTTGCTTCACTCAATTCGTGAGGTACCCACCTTTCAAGCTTTTCACCTTACCAATTTGCTTCAAGTGGATTAAAACAGTTTTATCACTAACACCGCAGCCAGCAGCTAACTCGGATGTGGTTTGCGATGGATCCGCTTCCACAATAGCCTTCAATTCTTCATTATCAACTTTGGTCTCCGGCCGTCCACGGGGCTTGTTCTGCAGGTCGAAATTTCCAGAACGAAAACGTTGGAACCAAAAACGCACTGTGTTTTCTTTTGCGGCACCATCGCCATACACATCATTAATCCTTC
Organism: Agrypnia vestita; assembly: GCA_016648135.1. Classification (NCBI taxonomy): domain Eukaryota; kingdom Metazoa; phylum Arthropoda; class Insecta; order Trichoptera; family Phryganeidae; genus Agrypnia; species Agrypnia vestita. The sequence goes on from JADDOH010001429.1 coordinate 182,985, forward strand.
GAGCCGTTTCTGCAGCACTGGTGCCACGGTGGAACTCTACTCGTAAATAACGCGATATTTCAAGTTTTTCATTTTGTAAACTGAGTGACGCAAAGAAAAAAAACCATTGAGGAAAAAAACAAATAAATTATTATTTTCAAAACACAAATACATGAGTAAATAGCTGTATAAATTTGGATTTGGAATTCCTAACCAAAGAGAAGATATTTGTGATCAAATTGGCCAGTACGGCAAAACGCCAATTTCATATGTAAGGACCTAATATACCAATAAATCGAAAATCATTGTTTTATTTTAAAAACCCAATTTTTCCAAGTAATGTGAAATCTTTAATCTCCCAAATCTCCAAACTACAGTATTTTCACATACTTCGGTTTTACACTCACGGTGCAATATATTTAAGTCAATATTAATAAATTATACCAGACACAATATCAATTCGAAAATGAAGAATGCGTGAGTTCCAAGATACAAGGTACGAGAAGTAGCCGTCCTCCGAATATTTAGAACTTTGTCCATGGTAAACATCTGTAAATAACTTTTAAATATTTTCTAATCCAACATTGTTCTTAATTAATTGTGCCTTGATCATATCTCAGTCTTTTTAATTGATATATGAAGGTATTATACCTATACACTTTGCTCATACACGTTTAAAAACTGTTAAGATTCCTTAATAAATAAAAAAGTAAAAATAGTGGGTTTATTTTATTTATTTTAAAAATAAATGTATAGGTATATTTAATTTATATTAGGTCCTTACATATGAAATTGACGTTTTGTATGGGAGGAACATAAAGCCGATTTTTTTTTATTATAATACATTTATTTAATCAAACATGTACCATTGCTATCTATGCACTTTTGCCATCTCATAGGTAGTTCATCGATCCCTTTACTAAAAAAACCATTCGGACGGGAATCAATAAAATTTTTGAAGGCGGTTTGGACTGCCCCATCGGAGTTGAATTTTTTCCTCTGCAAGAAGTTATCCAAATTTCGAAAAAAATGGTAATCTGTTGGGGCAAGGTCCGGAAAGTACGGTGGATGTCTTAGACATTCCAATTGAAGCTCCTCTAATTTGGTAGCCGTCTGTTGTGCAGTGTGTGGTCTAGCGTTATCATGAAGCAGCAGTGGCCTAGAGCGATTAACCAGCCTCGGTTGTTTAGCAGCTAGCTTTTCCATCATGGTTTGCAGTTGCTGACAATAGACATCTGCCGTAATCGTCGGCCAGATTTAAGAAAGCTGTAGTGAACGACACCAGCACTAGTCCACCAAACGCTCACAAGTAACTTTTTTGGAGTCAATTTTCGCTTGGGGCATGGTTTGGCTGGTTCGGCAGGGTTCATCCATTGCGATGAGCGCTTCCGATTATTGTACAGGATCCACTTTTCATCACAGGTAATGATTCGATTTAAAATCCCTTCATTATCGTGCCGGTTGAGTAATGCAACGCAGCAGTCAACGCGCGTTTGTTGATTTGCTTCACTCAATTCGTGAGGTACCCACCTTTCAAGCTTTTTCACTTTACCAATTTGCTTCAAGTAGATTAAAACAGTTTTATCACTAACACCGCAGCCTGCA